>MQUG01003283.1:0-83112 GCA_007213375.1 Steinernema feltiae
ACGCGCCGTGCGTTGGTCTGCCATAAACTTTGCTAGTCTGATATTGTAATTGTCTTACAATAGGCTTAGGCTGACTCCTTGGTGACTTAGCCTAGTTTTTTTGGTGCTTAGGGACCTAAAACGTAATTTTATTTCTTTTAGCATTATGTCTTCCGTCCAGTATGCTTTTTTGTTGTATGTCTTTTGACCGGGCGCCCGCTTAGACCTACATACTACGGTGCCATCTATCCATTCCATTTCATTTGAATTTCGAATAGGTGCCAGCTGCAATCACTGAACCACAGCTGCTCAACATTCCATGCTATCACCAACTTAATTCTGTCTCTTTGACCGTAATCCCAAAGTCAGCGTCAGATCGATTTATTCGAAAGGAGTACTTGATGTCCGATGAAATAGGCGAGAACAGCATTTGCCATTTTGCAAGATTGAACCACTTATTGTGGGCATAATACAATCAAACTACGTCGACGTAGAGCGTAAACAGAACAGTTTGAGAACGATGTTATTGAGCAGAAGAGGCGGGCGCAACCAAGTACAAAGCAATTTTGCTCATTTAAAGCAAGGATCTTTGCCCTGAAAACTCAATGATAATGTTGACGTTCGCTGGCACTGTACTGTGGACGAATATTGCGGTTTTTGGTAATATTTCTTAGCTTATTACGGATAAACGAACGCGTCAACTGCGCTGCCCACCATACAGTTGTAGATGTAGCTAAACGAAAAGCTGCTGAAGAGGAGTGGTATTCGATACAGTACGCGCTCCACAAATTTGAGCATTTCGTTCTCGTCGTGCGGCTCAAATAGATTTATTCGTGAAGCAGAGGCTGCGGTTGAAACTAACAATCTTGGTGCACCTGCCAGACTTTCCTGAATAGGCCACAACCAGCAAAATCAACAAATTGTAGTAGACCGGCATGTTCTGTGCTTTTGAGTGCATGTTGCACTGTACGCGGCGGCTGGTGCGTGCTTGCGCGCTTCATGAAGTACAACAAAACATTTTTTTAGGTTTCGCGCTTCTTCACACCGGTTGGCTCCTCTCTTGGCTTGTGATTATCTCAGAGAACAATCCATTGATTGCCACGCGTTTCATTTCGTCATTGAATAATTAAATACTCACCTGTTCTCAATCTAATTGCCGCTCTGAGACGCCGACAACGGCGTTTTGAAGGAACTGACGGCTTCACAATGCGCGCAGAACTCGTGTTGGCTGAGCTTCTCGTTGTTGTCGTTCTCTTCTCGTCATCCATCGTGCTCATCGTTGTACTGTGCAACCGCTCTTCGCTTCGGAGAATCTACATCCAATCAGTTAACCTCTTCTTTCTGCTCTTGACTACGGTCTGTCATTCGATTGGCTGCATTATGAACGCAACGCCATTCATCATCCTCTCGATGGGCTGGCAAACGTCATTATCACGCGCGTTTCAAATCGAATCAGGATTCATCACTGGTCTGGTGATAATCTCGCTGCGAGTTTTCTACGATTGCGCCACTTGGGCGCTTTTTGTGCAGCGAATTCTAACCATTCTCTACCCCTTCAAGAAACTCGTTTGGATCAACAAATGGCTCATTGTGATGCTTGTGGTTTTGTCGACTCTCAACTCTGTGGCTCTGTTTGTGCTCTATCTTCCTGAAGCACTAAATGACAGCACTCCAATTCCAGCTGGTATGCATTTTTCAGGGTAGATCCCTGTTCAATCAACTCCTATTTCAGGCTGTTTCTCTTTCACCTGCATGACGCAAAGCGAAAACGTCAAAACCTACTCAAATATCATGCGCTCAATCTTGGGCATCGTGATTATAGCCACTGGAAGTTTGCTTCTGGTTCTCATCAAATCAAAGAAGATTATCACAGGCACTTCTCACGATGCGAAGGTAAGCGCGATGAACTACAGTATTTTCTCATCTTTAGCATCAATTCCAGCTGCACGCGGTGATGAGATATTTCTTCTTCCTGCGAATTGTTCTCGAAATCATTCCCTACGCTGTTGATTTGATTCTATTCAAGACGGTGAGTGAAGGACACTTATTTTGGGCTCTATTCAATTGTACTTTAGATTGGCATAAGCGCGGCGTTGTATGTCGGCTCGTATGGACTACTCGGCAACGCGATAGACGTGTTCGTGTGCACTCTGCTGCTGTTTCGAGTGATCTCGGCGCAACACAAAGTGATAACTCCGCATAGATTAACAACGATTAGTTGATTAGGCTATAAGTGGTTCTGCTGTCGGTTGAGATGAGCAACACTACAATTGGATTATCTGGCACCTCATATATGAAATGAAAACGGGATTCTCCTGGAACGGATTTATGGCACTGTAGGATGCTTTGGCTTTGGCCTAAGCGCTGCGGCCGGATTTGCCTAGTGTACAGTAGCCGAGCGTAATAATTGCACTTGTGCGCTAGATGTTCGAGCTAGGACAATTGAATTATGCAAAATGAAAGTTCAATTAATAAAGAGTCCACAACAAATTAGTGATCTCAGAAACGGTGATTTAAGTCTTCCTGGCGATGGCTGAGGTGTGACCTCCGAGAAAATTGCAGACGCTTCCGTTCCCGCCAGTGAGAATGGAACCAACGGAGTAGATTCCATCGAGTAGAGGCCATAAACGACTACTTCTACTCCCACAGTTCCGAAGAAGCAATTCTTTGCTGCAAAGGTCTATTTAGAATTGATGTATTAACTTGAATTGTTCTTTACGCAGGAGTAGAGCTCGAACCTCGAGGAAGTGACAAAATGAAGAACAAAGAGCACTTTTAATGAACAAAGACGTGTTATCTATCAAACTGCAGGTCTTCGCTGCACGTAACGGAACCATTCATGATGATCTGTGGTGTGGGTGATAAGAAGACTTTGTTCAATAAAAATGTTCTTTTTGTTGCGCCTCTATGGAGATGAGTTTAAGATAGACTACATTCATAGGATTGCACGTCTTCGTTGACTAAAACAGTGTTGGCGACTCTTGAAATCCCGTTTACAAAATGCAAACGATCATGTTATCAATTCTAGGCAACGCTTCTGCTTCAATGCACCAGAAATCGGTTTTTCGTTGTTTAGTTGGAAGATTGTTGTTTGTTTGTTGTTGATTGGGTGGGAGGCGCGTGGCGCTGACCAATAATCAACGCCACTTCCTCTGTGGGGCGATAACGCCTTTCAATCAAAGGTCACCCTTCTCTGTCGTGGCTACTTAAAGCGCGTCCCCCTCTTCGGAAGCATCAGCCTACCAGCAACGACATGTCCGCCGCTCTTACAGTACGCATTGAGCTGTTCCGATTTGAACGATCGCTTCTGGTTCCAGGTTGCCTCTCTCGTGTTCGTCCTCCTCCTCTGCTTCACGGCCGCCGCTCCGACGCACGAATGTGGAGAGAACGAGTACTTCAATGCGTGCACCGGCTGCGAATCCTACTGCAATGAAGCGGGCGTCAAGCCGTGCCGTCTGATTTGCAAGCTGCCCGGCGCCTGTCGGTGCAAGAGCGGTACGGCGATTGTCCCAAGACGCAAAGAACGGCCCATTTTAGGCTTTGCGAGAGACTCCGACGGCAAGTGCATCCTCCGCGAATCGTGCCCGGCGCCTGAATGTCCTGCTGGCGAGGTTTGGGAAGCGTGTGGAGGATGCGAGACGTCTTGTTTCGCCAACGAGCCGTTCTGCGTCGAAAAATGCGTCTTCGGACGTTGTGTGTGTCCTGAAGGTAAGATTTGGCCGAAATGTACGCTGTTTACAGGGATTTAGGCTTGTTCCGCAACGATCAACACGAGTGCGTCGTTTCTGAGCGTTGTGAGAAGAAATCCATCGTTTGAAACGATTCAAACTCAACTCCCTCGTAACTTGAAATGTTTATTATCTAATAAAACTCAAATAAAACTCGGATATTGACTGATTTTGCACATGACGACTTTAAGTGACTACGACGACCATGGGGCTGGGGATGAGGGGCTCGTCGGGCTTCTAGGGGAGCGGATTCCGAACGTTGGTGGGGCATTGCTCTCCGGTGCACTTGCAGACGACAGCGGCGGACTTGGAGGCGCAGTTCTCGCTCTTCCACGTCCCGTTGGCGTTCAGCAACAGTTGAACGCAGTCTCCATCATTCTGAGACTCACCGGCAGCCCAGTTCTCAAAGTTCCACGGCTCTCCATTGATCCAGATCATCTCCCCTTCCTCTTCGAAGCCTCCGAGCCAAGCGGCGGCCGCTCCGGGGAATTCCGCCGCCAGTTGAGCGAGAACAAAGGCGTTCTCCGCCTGCGAGTGGATCGACGCGAGATTCCAGAGTCCCCCGAGGCGTTTGCAGAACTCCTCGCCCTCCACAGAGTCCCGGTTGCTCGTGAATCGATAGATCGAGTCGCTGAAGTGAAGGATGTCAGGTTTTGGTGCAACGGTCGTGGTTGTTTGGTCAGCAGTCAAAGTGTCCGCGGGAAGAGCTGATCTGGTGTCTGCCGACGTTTCAAAGAGCGGAGTTGTTGTTGATGCTGAACACAGAATGCAACGTAGAAAAGCGAAAAGAAAACTAACGAATTTTCGAACTCGCAGTGATTCCCCTCAAAGTGAGATCTGTTAATCGTACGCCAAACAAAGTGCTTTGAGCATGGATGGAGCCTACGCTGGAGCCTACGCTTGCTCCCAAGTAGGGACGTGGAGTGTAGAAGCCGCTCACAGAGAGCGAGAGGAGGAGTACGGTCGAGCAAGAGGAGAGAAGATGCATTTTCAGATGCCAAACACTAAATTGAGCTGCCAGAACGTCGGCATCGAGAGGTTATATTCAGTTTTTTTTTCAGATTTGTATGTGAACACTGATGACTTTCAGGCGCGCACTCCTTCAAATCGCTTTGTCCTCTTCAAAGTGCGAATTTCAATGTGCGGAAGGAACAAACTACAATCCCATCCCTCCCATGCCTTCCGGATTGCCTTGATGTAGGCAAATGTATGCAAAAAACGAGTTTGTAGCAAAGGTCGGTAGTACGGATCTCTCTGAAAAAACGACGCTATAAATGCTCATTCCACGCAGATTGCAAGCAGTTCAACTCAGCGTTTCACATCGTAATATGAGCCTTCTCTTCTCCTGCTCTACCGTACTCTTCATCTCGCTCTCAGTGAGCGGCTTCTACACTTCACGTCCCAACTTGCGAACCACCGTATCCAGTGTTGAGACATTCGGTCTAGCAAGAACCACAAGGCTGCGTCAACCCGCTCAAAGCACTTTAATTAACGTACGATCAACAGATCTCACTTTGAGGGGAATCACTCCGATTTCGAAAATTCGTTAGTTTTCTTTTCGCTTTTCTACGCTGCATTCTGTGTTCAGCATCAACAACAATTCCGCTCTGTGCAACGTTGGAAGACACCAGATCAACTCTCACCGCTGCTACTGAGAAGATGACCACGACCGTTGCACCAAAACCCGACATCCTTGACTTCGACGATTCGATCTACCGATTCGCCAGCAACCTGGACTCTGTGGAGGGCGAGGAGTTCTGCAAGCGCCTCGGGGGACTCTGGAATCTCGCGTCGATCCACTCGCAGGCGGAGAACGATTTTGTTCTCGCTCAACTGGCGGCGGAATTCCCCGGAGCGGCCGCCGCTTGGCTCGGAGGCTTCGAAGAGGAAGGGGAAATGATCTGGATCAATGGAGAGCCGTGGAACTTTGAGAACTGGGCTGCCGGAGAGTCTCAGAATGATGGAGACTGCGTTCAGCTGCTGCTGAACGCCAACGGGACGTGGAAGAGCGAAAACTGCGCCTCCAAGTCCGCCGCTGTCGTCTGCAAGTGCACCGGAGAGCACTGCCCCACTAACTTTGAAAATCCGCTCCCCCAGAAGCCCGACGAGCCTCTCCCAGGCGCCTTCGATGCCTCCGTCTACCACTTGGCCGTAGACATGGACTCTCTCGCCGGCGAGGAGTTCTGTAAGAGCCTCGGCGGTCTCTCCAACCTCGCCTCCATCCACTCTGCTGCCGAGAACCAATTCATCACCGCTCTGATCAGGAAGCAGCATCCCGAGGCGAAGACCGCTGTGATCGGAGGCTACAAGGACACCGACGCGTTCACGTGGATCGACGGAACACCGTGGAACTTTGAGGCGTGGGGCGAGGGACGCCCCGCGTCTGAGAGCTCTGATGGCTGCGTCTATGTAAGCTCTTTTTCGGTCAATTCAGTTGTAAAAACTCTTTGTTCAGCTGTCCTTTGCTGGCGGTAGCGATGGAAGTTGGATCGATGAGTTCTGCGGAGAGAATGCTGACGTCGTCGTGTGCAAAATGAGTTGATTCTCGGAGTAGTTCTTTAGGTGTTCTATAAATTGTGTGATACTTTCAAATGGAATAAAGGGATTCTCAAAAAATACAAAAACGTTGCTAAAGTAAACAGATCGTAAACAGAACTAACCGGAAACTGCTCCAGATATGGACTGTGCGATAGGGCCATCGTCACCAGAATGGTATGTATAAAAGAGGTGCTTGTAGCATAAATTAGAACATGGATGAGTGGTTGAAATTAAATCTGATCCAAATTCAAATCCAGCAAGTTTTAAAAGTAGAAGAAAAATAAACGTTCATTTAAAATCAAGAAACGCCAAATCGGGCAATTTTGGGCTCTTCAGTCTGTTAAGATCATTGAGAATGTGCAGAAATTCAGAGTTTGGAGTCGAATCGATCGGGTTTGGAACGATTAGAGGAAAAACATAGGCAAATCAAATTGAAATCGATGTCCTATAGACCAAAACCTTTTCCAGTTGAAAGTCATTAGTTTTCTTGCTTTTGTTTCAAAATCTGTTATGTAGTTGGTTTTTTGCTGAAATCTTTACTTTCATTCTCCGTTTTTCCGTTCTTCCGCTGTTGGTCCTAGTCATTGGCTCCCAGAGAAATTGTTTTGTTGAACGTTCTCACCGCTTTGTTAATTGTCAATAGAAATGGACACGATCTTTCAGGAAAACGTTTAGTTCGTGGTGGAATTCGTCATGAATAACAATTTATTGTGGTTCCGTTAGACTTTGCGTTGTCAGAAAACAATTGCGGGTTGTCACAATGTGCCTGCCCTTCTTAATAAGTCTCAATAAGTAATCTTGCATGGTGAACTTGCATCTTGAACTTGAACTGGCTTTTTATGCTAGCTAAATCTGTTATGAACGTTTTGAAGCTCTGATTGAGTGAGTTGCCGTAGCGAGTCTCCATTGTTGTGTTTGGCTTGAAAACAGCATTTTCTCATTTCCTTCAGAAATGTACATTAGTCATGATTGTTCTCCGACAGCGCGAAGATTCTGGCCGTCTCTCACACGCAGCGACTGAGGGTCACGTGTTACAACCAAAACATGCGTTAATCATTCCACTTGTTGTTTTAGATTTCGCGGTTCTACGCGCCGGTTGGCTGATCTCGTGGCTTCTGTAATTGAATCAGTTGCAAGGGGCAATCCACTCAATCCATATCCATAGTAATTGAAGAACTGGCCAGCTCAAATCACAAACAATGCGCGCTGAACTCGTTTTGGCCGAGCTCCTGATCGTTGTGATTCTATTCTCAGCAACCGTTGTGCTCATCGCAGTGCTGTGCAAACGCACCTCGGTTCGACAAATTTACATCCAATCAGTTAACCTCTTTTTTCTGCTCTTAACCACGCTCTGCCATTCGATTGGCTGCATTCTGCACATAACGTCGTTCATTGTCCTCACGATGGGGTGGCGAGCGTCAATATCCGGCTCGCTTCAAATTGAATTTGGATTCATCGCTGGTTTAGTTATAATCTGTCTTCGAGTATATTACGATTGCGCAACTTGGGCGCTTTTTGTGCAGCGAATTCTCATCATTCTGTATCCCTTCAAAAAGCTCGCTTGTTTCCACAAGTGGCTCATTGTGATGCTTGTGGTTTTGTCGACTCTCCACTCTGTGGCTCTGTTTGTGCTCTATCTTCCTGAAGCACTGAATGACAGCACTCCAATTCCAGCTGGTATGCATTTTTCTGATATTTTTCATCAGTCTTGTCTCTTGATCTTGAAATTTGTTTTATCAACGTTCATTTAAGGATGTTTCTCCTTCACCTGCATGGCGCAAAGTGAGAACATCAAAACCTATTCAAGTATCATGCGCTCAATCTTGGGCCTCGTGATTATAGCCACTGGAAGTTTGCTTCTGGTTCTCTTCAAATGGAAGAAGATTACTACAGGCAATTCTCACGATGCGAAGGTAAAAACGGTGAAATAGAGTAATTTCCAGTTATTAACATCAATTCCAGCTGCACGCGGTGATGAGATATTTCTTCTTCCTGCGAATTGTTCTCGAGATCATTCCCTACGCAGTGGATTTGATTCTATTGAAGACGGCAAGTTTTTGACACGCTTTTTATGCTTTATTCAATTGCACTTTAGATGGGCATAAGCGCGGCGTTGTATGTCGGCTCGTATGGACTGCTAGGTAACTCGACAGACGTGTTCGTGTGCACTCTGCTGCTGTTCGAGTGATTTCGGCGCAACACAAAGTGACAACTCTGCATAGAAGAAAAACGACGACCAATTAGGATATCTTTTTGAAATGAGCAACACTACAATTGGATTATCCGGCACTTGGCGAATACATAACATTATGTGATGCAACCCCAGAGTTATCCATTCAGTTAAGCTGGTTGCTCTAGCACGGTCTTCCCACATCTGCCTTCGGTTTGTCCTTCCAATTGATTGGCGGTTGTCCGATCAATAAATAGTGAACTGACCAGATTCTCGCTACTACAGCCTAAAACGTTGGAGAATCGTCGTTAATCTCTGGGCTCCGTCAAGCTGAAGTGTGTTTGCAGATTTTCAATGAACAATTCAGCCATTTCAGCCAGCTGCATTTTTTTTGGCGTCATTTGAACCCTGAAAAGTCAGACACCAAAAAACATCTGCCGACTTGAACTTTCAGCGCAGCAATCAGGGTCATTCTTGGAACGGCTCGAATTTGCACGTTGGCCAGTCCCAGTCTAGCTAAGTAAAGAATTAAGTTACTCACAGGTCCGTAACACAACCACTCGCTTCAGTCATGCACTTTGCACAGATGAACAATTCGTTTTTCCGTGGGGCTATCGCGTACAGCCTTCAACCTGATGAATTTGATTCTCGCGCTCCGTCTTCCGAACATCGAATTTTTATTGGAAGTGTTTATGTCTGCTTGTCTGCACTGTTTCTGCCCGTTTATCTGGCAATCATTACGGTAAGCCTGGCTTCAAAATCTTGTCAATCGGATTTGCAGATCTTCCTGACCCATCGAAAGTTCAAGGGACTATCCTGCTATTGGATAATGTCAGCGATGGGCATCTGCGATTGCATAATTGTTGTAGGACAGATTGGCATTGGCAGCCGTGTCATCTCAAAAGCCTATTTGGAAATACACCGTCAAGATATAATCGACTCGTTTTGGGTTCCAGACATTAGGCTCAGAATGTGGTCGGAAAAGGTGCGTTTGTGCGTTTTTCTGCATCAGTACAAGCATTCCGATCTAGTAGAACCGGGCACGACAGTAATTAAGTCATTTGAGTCACTAACAAGCGCATCTTGTTCGTTCCAAAACTGCGTTTTTAGAGCAAACTTTTCTGAACGTTAGCACCAAAAATCAGCTGTCCAAGTCTTGTCTGAAGAGTTAGACAAATTCACACTAATGACGGGCGATATTTTAGATATTTAGATGTGATTTCGCTAAAGTGATATAGTCTGTACGGGGAACGCAGAAGGATTCAGAGTGATCGTTGTAAGACCAAAATTCCACCGGATGGAATTGTCTCAGCCGATGGCCACCATTCTGACAATTGAATTGACTTTGAAATGCCCGAAACAAACGTACAAACTGAAGCATTTAATGCAAATGCTACAATTGTTTTAGGCTTTCCTCGGCCTTCTCAATGCTGCCACCGTGTCCGCTGCTCTAATGCACCCGATTCTGGCATTGAATCGATTGCTCATCATCACAGAAATCATCAAGATGCCGTCGTATGTTTACTTTGTATGTTTAGAACCTAATTTCCTTGGTTTGACGGAGAAATTCTAGATTCTGCTCGGAATGGGCGCGTCGTACATTCCGTTCTACGTCCTCATGTCAATATTTGAAGACTGCGGCTTCATTTTCCATGACTTTGCTTTGGTTCCCTCATTCCTGCCGACTGAATTGAACTCGAATGTGTTTCCAAAGGTCGAAGGCACGCTGTGCATCTTTGCCTACGCTACCTCGATCGTCATGTACTTGATCATCGTTGTCTTCTTAATCACCACACGACTGCGGATTGCCCGAGTGAAGACAATCAAGTTGACCTCCTACGAGAGGACAATCCTAATCCAGAGTTTTGTGACGTTTGTTTGCGGAGGCGCGCTGACGCTTTTCAGTCAATTCAGCTCGCAAAGTAACCACTCCTACAAGTTCCTGGCGTTCCATAACGTCCTGGAGATTCTATTTTACGGAGCACTAAGTCCGGTGATCTATTTAACGTCCAACAGGTTGGCCCACGCGTTCTCATAGATTAAAGCAAAGTGTTTCAGCCAACTGCGAGAAGTGTTCAAAAGTCCACGGAAGATGATCGTGAAGAAATCCGCGTTCTTTGTGAAAATAACGCCAACACCGGCTTGTCGAAACACCAAAAAAATTGCTACGAACATGTGATTTTTATGGATTGAGTAATGGAATATTAGCGCAATTTCTACGAACAGCTGTCATTTGCTCAGTTACACTACGTTTGCCTAGATTGATCTGCATTTCGCGTAATTCGTAGTGAACGTTGTCTGCTTTAAATCTGGAATTAAAGGAGTTTTCAAGGTGCTGGCAGCAAGTTATGATTCTAGGATGCTCATTCCAAAACAAACCCATTGAACCAGAATGAAGCCCAGAAAAGGAAGAGTACAGGCAAACACACTACCACAGAGCCACCGCGCGAATATTTTGAGAACGTCGACATGAGGCTACATGTCCGATGTCTCATTTTACGAGGAAGCGGCTGTTTGTTAGCGAGAAACAATGTTCAAGTGTAAGTGAATTGAACCAAAAGTTGATTGAAGCGTGGACTTGTGAGGTGAATGTGACCGTAGAGACGAAAGGTCAGCGACCTAATTACTAGTGCATTTGATGTTTGATTTCACGGACTACAGGACGTATTTATTTTGAATTGCTCACTTTCACTACATTTTTGTGTCTCGAACTAACCATACGCGCTATGACTTCTGATTTAAGTCTATTAGATTGCTTATCAGGTTCTAGAGCGCGGCAGGTGTGGTTCGCAAAACTATACAACTACAACTAACAATCGTATCGTTGACTTGACATTTAGACTACTGGCATGTGATTACAATTAAGTTGAATTTCGCCACTCTATTGCTCTATTGTGTGCTCACTCAAACTGATTGCTCTAAGCACCTGGAAATTTTTTTACCGCGAAATGAGCGCGAAAAGTCGTTGCGCTTACGTCAAATGGTCCTCCCATTGATGATCGCCATGAGTTGACAATTATTTTGGTTTCAACGTGCTACGCGCAATACTTAATTATTCAGTTTTTAATTGTTTTTGAATTCTCTCATCGGCGGCCGGCCGCACTGCGCATCTCAATCGAAATAACGTAATTTGTGTTTTCGTTCTGTTGTTGCTGTTGTTAAAATGCGAAAAAAATGTCAAAAAGAGCTCATACTCAAATGTACTCATTCCTGTCTATGGTCGTTGTGTTGTGATTGTGAAAATGACGCTTATTTGTGACGTTTCCTTTGAAATTCGAACGATGGCTTGGTTGGTTCTAGGCTTGGTTGTATTCATAAAGGTCGCATGATGAAGCCAGTTGTTGTTTAAACGATCCCAGGACTGTGGTTAACAGTCAGCGTGAGTGACACGCTTCTGTTCTTGTTCGCAGTAGAAACGCCCATTCAATCACGTTTTTATGTTTTCTCACCATGATCGCAGCCGTTTTCTCATGCGTGTGTTTGTGAGAACGCTCTCAGGCCAGTGGATGACTGATTGTTCTCACAGCCGTGAACCTCTTTGGGGTGTTGAGCGTGTTCGAAGCTAAGTGTACGAGTAAACTGCGAGAACAAATCTACTCGAACCCAATGTTAGGTCGCTAGATAGCTCTGCGCGCATTCACAGAGCTTCTTTTAATCAAGATTATGATTGCTGAGGATAACTATCTTTTCCAGGGTAAACAATGCTCTTCAACGTAACGGTTCCCATCGAGGACGTCTTCTTTATCGCCAAAATAACCTCAATATTCTACAATCTGACTTTCTGCTTTGGTCTCTTCGGGAATCTGATGATCATCGCCGCGACCATCAAATGCCGCCAGCTGCACAATCCCTGCAACGTGCTGATCGCGTTCCAAGCCTTTACAGACCTCCTGCTGGGTTTCGGACATCCACCGTATCTCTATTATGCCTACGCAAAGATCCAGATCCCGTTCTCCAAGTGCTACTTCATCCAAATCATCTCCTTCGCCGGCATGAACGTCTCCATCATCATGGTCCTCTTCATCGGCGTCGACCGCGTTTTGGCGGTCAGATTCATCGTTTTCTACAAGCTCAAGAACAGCTACGTCTACGTGCTCTCGGTGATTGCAGTGGCGCTGATTTATAGCAGCGCGTTGAACGTGCTCGCTTACTACACGCTAACGGACGAGCTTACCGTATGCCTCGTTCCCGAGGGCTACACTGGCCTAGGCAAACAGGTCGCATTTAGCTCCCATTTGCTGCTGAACGTACTCGTTTTGATTGTCTACTCTTACCTCAACACTACCGTAGCCAGTATTCAAAGCTCGCAAAACAGAAAAATGATCAAATCGCTGAGATCTGTGGTCCTATGCACCGTGTTCGGCTGGTTCATCACCTTTCTCATCTGCAACACCGCCATGGTCATCAGCTCAGAGTAAGGAAGGAGTGAAAGTGCATTAGAAAACATCGCTTTTCAGCAAAAACTGGCTTCTCGCAGCCGATATGATCGCTGGCTTCTTTGCGTGCACTCATGTCGCAATTCCATTCATCGTCTACTACATGAAGAGTTCAGTATACAGAACAGCCTTCAGGAGTCTCATAAACATTGCGCTCCTGCCTAGCCTGGACTCTACCGTATCACAGGCTCTTCCTTCCGTTTACGCTCCTCAAGGAGCGACTTCGTCTATAACGAAGAATATAAATGCGTGATGAGGGCAAGTATAAAGTGAACTGCTCTCATCATGCACCCGTTTACATATACTTGTCAATTATATCCGTCTGCGTTTTATGTATCCGAGTACAAGAAAATGTAAAAAAACAGCTTACATCAAAGACAAATTTGCCACCGCGACGATGGAAGCTCGTCGCTGCCAACATCAGATTTGTATGGACTTTGTTAGAAGTTGGAAGGCGTTGAGAGGCGTAAGTAAGCCATATTTTATTTCCTTCCTAATTCCTTGGTAAATGAACTGACTTTGTCGCAATCATTTCTTTATGCACTTTACGAATGCTAGGGCTACAATTGAAGGACATACTATTGGGGCCTGACGACAGGAGAACAGCAGTCGGAAGTTCATGGTTCCGCCTGAAGAGTGTCAATGCCTGAAAATAATAACTAACAAAATGATAGGATGAGTTATTCATCAAATCTAGATTGCTTTGTGATCAGGCTTTGTAGAGCTCTGCATCCTCAATCCTTGGCCTTGGTGAACTTCAATCTAGCGATATGCTGTTCTGTTTGGATTGAAAATCTTTGCACTTTCGTCTTTTGTCATGAAGATTATAGGGACAACGCTTTAAACTTAGTTTTTTTGTTGTTGTGCACGCATGTCAGCTGAGGATGGTTCTACGGAAGTATTAGAGCCCCATTTGAACAATCTGAGGTTCGGAGCTTTCAAAAACAACCACAAGTTGTGCTCTGGCTCAAATGGCTCACATTGTCCGGAGGCTCCGATTATTCTGAAGATCGTTGAGGAGTGCGGCGCTCGCCTAAGCTCAATGTATAGAACGCTGCAAACTGTTTTAATTCCTATCCAACGCCCAAATTGTTTGTCTTTGAGGTTCTTTGTCGGGTTGACGAGCGGCCAAGCAGCCGGAGTCTTTGCGTTTTTTTCGCATTGCTACAAACGAAATGAACGTTTTTGTTATTACTCACGCGGACCGCTGTGCGCTCAATGGAGAATAATGAAGAGCATTGCTCAAATTAAGGGAAACGGTTGTCGATATGAAAACGATATGAAAATGAAGTTTTGCGTTTCCTCAATAACGCTGGAAAAGGGCGAATTGTTGTAGTAAAAGTTCATCGTTAATGGTAGTTTCAACAAGTTCACTGACATGAGAATCTATTCTTCAACATTTTGTCGTTTCCAATAACGAAAAGACGCAAACAACCGTTCGACTGTTAAAGTTAAATCTTTTTACCACGCTTTTCTCTCATAATTTGTCTCCAATTTCTCTGGTAATTATGGCGCGCTGTGCGAACGCTTAGCTAGTAACAGCTGCGTTAGTTAATCAACAAAATAATCGTTGTTGTGAACGAGGAAATCTCTTTGGCGTTCTCAAACAATACGCGGTGTTACGTAGAATTTATTCAAGACAATTACACATCCCGGTCTCTTAAACGAGCCTGTAGTTGTTCTAGGCTTGGTTCTATTCATAAAGGACGGATGATGAAACCGTTATTGTTTGAATGATCCTAGGGCTCTAGGGTCCGCCAGATATAAGTCAGTGTGAATGCGCAGGCACGCACTCTTCTGTTCTTGTGTAGCTGCACATATACGTGATGTCTAAATGAGGAGCCTTTGTGTGGTGGAATAATCCTTCCTTTCTAGTTGAGAGTGCTCTTCAACATAACGCTCCCCATCGAGGCCGTCTTCGTCACCGTTAAAATTACCTCGATATTCTTTCTCACCGTCTGCTTAGTTCTCTCATTTGTTACGTTTCTTTTGAAATTCCAACGATAGCTTCGTTGGTTCTATTCATAAAGGTCGCATGATGAAACTCGTTATTGCTTGAAAGAGGCTGTAGAGTCCTCCATTTAGTAAGCGTGAATGCTCGGGCGCGCACTCTTCTGTTCTTGTTCTCTTTTTGTTGCAACTGAAACTTAAATTAGACAAATCATAAACTCAAATATGTTGATTGATTGTTCATTATCGGTTTTGTTGAAATGCTCCTAGAAAGTCGCGCTGTAGAAACGCTCATTCAATCCCGTTTTTATACATTGTCACCATAGATCGCAGTCGTTTTCTCATGCGTGTGTTTCTGAGAACGCTCTCAGGCCAGTCGATGACTGATTTTCTCATAGCCGTTAACGTCTCTGGTCTGTTGAGTTAACTTCTAAAGCTTCCAAAGTTGTGCGAAGCTACGATCGAACTGCGTGAACAATTCAAACCCAATGTGATGTTTTAGCGTTAGGTCGCTCTGCGCGCATAAACAGAGCTTTATGTTTTAATGAATATTTTCATTGATGATGATAACTTTTCTTTTCCAGGGTAAACGATGCTCCTCAACATAACGCTCCCAATCGAGGACGTCTTCTTCATCGCCAAAATAACCTCAATATTCTTCAATCTGACCTTCTGCTTTGGTCTCTTCGGGAATCTGATGATCATCGCCGCGACCATCAAATGCCGCCAGCTGCACAATCCCTGCAACGTGTTGATCGCGTTCCAAGCCTTCTCCGACCTCCTGCTGGGTTTTGGTCACCCACCGTATCTCTACTATGCGTATGCAGAAATTTTGATCCCGTTCTCCAAGTGCTACTTCATCCAAATCCTCTCCTTCGCCGCCATGAACGTCTCCACCATCATGGTCCTCTTCATCGGCGTCGACCGCGTTTTGGCGGTCAGATTCATCGTTTTCTACAAGCTCAAGAACAGCTACGTCTACGTGCTCTCGGTGATTGCCGTGGCGCTGGTTTATAGCAGCGCGTTGAACGCGTTCGCTTACTACACGCTAACGGACGAGCTTACCGTATGCCTCGTTCCCGAGGCCTACACTGGCCTGGCCAAACAGGTCGCATTTGGCTCCCATTTGCTGCTGAATATCCTGATTTTGATTGTCTACTCCTACCTCAACACTACCGTAGCCAGCATTCAAAGCTCGCAAAACAGAAAAATGATCAAATCGCTGAGATCTGTGGTCCTATGCACCGTGTTCGGCTGGTTCATCACCTTTCTCATCTGCAACACCGCCATGGTCATCAGCTCAGAGTAAGGAAGGAGTGAAAGTGCATTAGAAAACATCGCTTTTCAGCAAAAACTGGCTTCTCGCAGCCGATATGATCGCTGGCTTCTTTGCGTGCACTCATGTCGCAATTCCCTTCATCACCTACTACATGACAAGCACTATTTACCGAACGGCCTTCAGGAGCATCATTGACATTGCGCTCCTGCCCAGCCTGGACACTGATTCCGGCAACTGTTGATCCGCTAGAAAATATATCTTTTATACAGTTCCGGATGCTTTTTCCTACGGTTATCTACCGACATATGTGAGAGTAAAATTAGTGTTGATCTGGAAGCGGTGCTGTCGATTGATCTCGTAGAGGTTAACGTCGCCGCCAAAGAGCGCTTTGAAGAAGAAGTGGAAATTCCATTCGTTCAGCTTGAACAGCTGATTGAGCTACAACGTTCTCGATTATACAGATCAATTATACAGATGATACCTGATACAAGGTCATTTTAAGGTCAGATCTTAAAAACTCCTTCACATCGGGAATGATTCTCTTGCTTCTCAAGTGGTTTAGAAGTGCACCGTAAACCTCTTTTTGTCGATCGGAGCGTAGAACGAGTCCAGATGGTGTGATCAAACCATTGGGGTCGTGGGCGTCTGTAGGTTCATCAAGCGTCATTGTAGTGCTTGAAGGCGCGACTGCAACAAGTGCATGACCAGAAGCACTTATAGAGAGATGCTCGAAGGGGGATATAGGGAGGTTTGTTCTAAAAAAAATGGATAAATGGAGGAGCGCAAAAGGAATCTGTACAAATTGTCATCATAATCTTCTTCTTCTTCTTCATACTCTCCATCGTCATCTTCGTAGTCATAATCCGCGTCATCGCCGTCTTCGTAGTCATAATCCGCGTCATCGCCGTCTTCGTAGTCCATATCGTCATACTCTCCTTCGAGCGATATGTCATAGCCAGCATCTCCTTCCACTGATGTCTCGGTAGCGCAGGAATGCGATGACCTGAATTTTCAACATTAAATCTCAACTTAACATCGTTGAAATAGAGCCTAAGCTAGTTAGGGAATGGTTAGCCGGACACTCCTGAGCGCCATTAGAGGCTAAGCAGAGCTTTGCGCGAAGACTGAGCGCCCTACGAAGCCTGGTAGGTCAAGAAGCTAGGCTTTTGGCCCACATTCTCTAGTACAAACCTTCGGATGCGTCATGTCCACAAAGGATTGCGTATGCTTTTGTAAGCTACCGTACTGTCCTCATATCCAAGAAGTCTTACCTTTGATAGTCACTACGATCCACCAGGCTAAGCACTGGTTTTGCTCCAGCTGGCTTTACAATCCGAACGATCGTTTTTGTGCCTTTGTAGTTTGTTTTCCATGCTCCTTCGTTTTCCAAAAGAAAATCATGAAGACCACTGTAGCCATATTTTTTGTAAAAGATTTTGTGGCGCCAGTCCCTCCTGAAAGAAAGATGATGAACGGCTGCAGAAACAAAGCGGCGTATGTTACCTGAAGAGTTCTGCAAGTCTCTCGATCGTGCAACCTTTCGATCCGACTGCCACCAGTGTTGACGCAATCTTCTTCTTGAGCGACTTCAACTTGGAAGACGCTTTTCGCGGTTTATAGATGAAGCTCGGCTCTTCGTAGTTGAAGGAAGCGTTCGCTGAGGCTAACGTTGTACAATCAAGCAAATCAAGGATTGATTTTGTTTCCGGTTTCGTTTCCCATTTTCCTTCGTTTGCGGAAAGAAAATCTTTTATCTTATCCTTGAGGCCGGATTCCCGACGAGAACGAAATTTTAGCGTTTTGTGGCTGCAGCTGGGCATTTGAGAGCTGAATGAAGCTTTGTTTGACTTCACCTCCGTGCGGTCAACCAAGCTCAGCACTGATTCCAATTCTTCCGGCGCTAAGACTCGAACGGTGGCAACTCCATTGTTGTCTTTGGACACGTGACATTTGTCAGGAATTGATTCCAGTAGCTCCAGAACGGAGGAAAATCCAAATTTGTGATGTGGAACGTCTTCACACCAATCCTCTCTGAATTGAGAAATTAGATTAGAAGGGAGATGGACAATGCTAGGCGACTCACCTATAGAGATTCTCAAATTCCTGCAACCCGCATCCATCAGACCCGACAGCCACCAGCGTCGAAATGATCTTGGTCACTGAAGCTTCAAAATCTGCGCCATTGTGAGACATTTTGAAAGTTGATCTGTGAAGAGCGAAGCGTGAACAACGTGCATATGCAAATAACAGGGAAGCAATGCTCCTTCGGTTCACACATTCGACCATTAATCGATTTTAAGCGATGCTACTGTTTGAAGGAGCAACGCGAGTCTCCGGTGGCAATATCATACCGATTTAGCCCTATTTTGATCAATTTAGAAGCTGCAAAGGTCTTTTTCACATCTTCTCGACCCGGAGGGCTCAAGGAACATCAAGCTGAAACCCAGATGTGTACGAAGTAGGAGAATGTGGGGCCAAGAACCTCTAACCTAGCTAACTTTCGCAACGTAACGCTTCGTTCTTGGCTATTCATATCGTTCTGATTAAGGCATAAGTGCCAAATTAGCTAGATATCAAATTCGTCTCGTTCTAGACAAGTTGACACGTGCCGTGATCTGCCGTATACAAAGTAGCTCCCTACCTGAAACCATAGGGTCAAATTGCTTCAATCAGCAACAGTGTAATGACCGATTTGTTTATTCAAAATCAAAGTTTTATCATTTTGTTCAACAGTAACAGGCTCAAAATTCAGAATATCAGATGTCAAATGTAACAGCGCGGCCAAAAAATCACCTCAAGTCGCCAGACAATAAGCAGTCTCTCTGAAGTCTGTCTGAAAAGGACGCAAATCACTTTCCTCTTCTCGCACGAGGTGTAACGTACGCACTCCGGCATATCCTATTCAGATACGCGCCCGGAACCATAGACGAGTAGGCCGCACCCACATACTGTAGAAATACATTCTTGCCGTCCCAGGGGTAGTCTTGTACCCAGGTACCAACAACTCCGCACAACGCTTTCTGTATTATCACATGTCGGTAGTTCTCGTTCGTTCTGAAAATCCTGTTCATCTAAAGCAGAAATTTGAAAAATCATCTACAGCATGGGAGCTCTTACCGTATCCAGATCATAGCAGACTCCAATCTCCTTGTAGAGTTTAGAGGTCAGATCGTAGAGAGTGATGTGCTGCGAAAATCGGATAAAATCGACAAATTTGAACTTGAGAAAATCATCGGTGTGCCTGGGGTTCTTCCTGATTGATCTACCGTATGACATCATGCTCTCGTCGAAGGCGGGATCGTAATTCCACTCGAATTCACTTCCGCACATTTCGGTGAAGAATTCGGGAGGCGTTCTCGCCATCGTACCGAATCGCTCGTTCAAAGACTCTAGGGTCGGCTTTGAATCAAAAATTCTCGCGTATTCCCTCCAGAAGGTACTACTGTAGATCGGCGACATCAATGTTAAAAGCATTTTGAATTGTTCGACCTTAAAAGACGCGAATTAACGTTGTATTTTGCTTCGAGCAATCGTACCTCTCCTTCCGGGGCTAGCGCTTGTAGCGAGTCTATAGTGAGGTTAACGCGTTTGAGCTCCAGTATGAGTCCGTAAGAACTATCTTCCTGAATTTCCAGGGCGATTCCGAAATGGTGTACGAAAACTTCCTTTCTAGTTGAGGCCGACGTTCTAAGGAGCGCGTTCCACTGAAAATGACAACTTTTCATTGAAAATTTCAAGGACACGAGCAAGGCTCTGTGATAGATGACTCAAACAGCAATGTCGGCCATAAATGGAACATTAGGAGAGTATCACGCCCAGCCCGAAATATAAGAAAATCATGTCCAAGAACTAACCGTATCAACGTTGAAGTCAGCGTCGTAGAAGTCCTCAATGTAACTCTCATAGGAATGAAGAAATATCCTCGGCAACTCCATGAGATGAGTGATTAGAGTGTCCTTTGTATATGCAATTTTGGCTTTGGGCACTAAATGTTTAAACGTTTAGCCATAAGCAACGACGTTGCGCTTGTTTGTCACTAACCGTCTCGGATCATCATCCTACTCGTGCTCATCCAACACTCTCCATCCGATTCTCCATTTCCCGCCACTTGAACGTGGAGATTCTTGCCAAAAGCAAATTTCAGAGCCATAAGCAGTGAGGTTGCGTTCGTTTGGAGCACTTTGGAAGCGATGGACGCTGTGAACGGCTGTTGGAAGGATTGCTCGAAGAGAGTGAAGAAATCATTTAGGGTTAGCAGGCCGCGAAGCTTGATTAGGTCGAAAACGTCCTCTTTGGTTGCCGTTTTTAGACGTTTCAATGGGATGTAGAACTTCTTGAACCTGAATTCAAGTCATTTTCTCTATCTGCAAAAAGAAAGTCGAGACTTACACTAACTCCTTCGTGATGTTCGTTTCAGCAGACTTTAAGTAGTATTGTTCACGCGGTAGCTGAGGCTTTACATACTGTATCTGAAGCGGAGGAGTGCTCTGACCGTACTTCTTTTGCATCAGCTGCTTCCAAACTGGCATTTGGTTCAAAGGAGCTGTTGGGGTGGACCTACAAGAACGGCAGAATGTAAATCTTACGTAGAGATGGAGCAGACAAACTTGTTTTCAGTGCGATCCACCAAGCTCAGAACTGATTTGACTTCTTCAGGCGCCACAATAATGACTCTGCAGACTCCATAAGCAGTAGTGACAATTTCACATTTCTCAGGCATCGATTGCAGCAACTCGAGAACGGAAGAGAATCGAAATTCGTGATATGGAACGTCTTCACACCAGTCCTCTCTGTAATGAACAATTAAGATAGGTTACAATTGCACTAAACTAACTTGTAGAACTGCTTGAATTCCTCGAGGCTACAGCCCTCCGATCCCACAGCGACCAGCGTTGAGATGATCTTTGTTTTCACGCTTTCAAGTCGACTTTTTAAGTTTGACGCGTCACTGTCGACTTTACTCTCATCGCCAAAGTCAGCAACAGAAAGATAATCATTCTGGCTTGCAGCGTTCAATGCTGAGTCGGATTTGGTTGTGGATTCGCAGTCAATCTCAATCTGGCTGTTTTCACACGTCACAAATGTGTCGTCGCTTGAAGACTCTGATACCGCGGTCATCCTGTTGCAGTAACCGCTCCCTATAGCTTGTTATTTACACATTCATACATGCACAGCAATGCCAAACGAGTTTTTGCACTACATAAAGCATTGCTTTTAAAGAAATTTTGTGCAAGTTACCCACATTCGACCACGCTTGCTCTAAATATCCAGCAAAACGAGCAAAGTAAGGTTCACAAGTGTGCTATTCAGATCAGGAGGAATCTGAGGACATCGAACCTCAGTCAACTCACCCAAAATGTCACTCCAGCACTCCATATTCGCTACTTGTGTCCACAGCTATGAATAGGTCATCGACAGAACTACTGACGAGGTGTTCACGGCAAAATAATAGCAAAACTTCTTCCCGTTTGAAACTGACCAGAAAGCAAAGAACACGTCGCTCGGCGGGAGGCTTTTTGTATTAGTCAGATGGCCGCGATGGGGAGCGAAAGGCAAGATGAGTCAGATGGCGATCGTGCGCGTCGTCATGACGAAAGCCTCAAGCCTAAATGCCATCTTGAATGAAATGCAGGATAATCGTTTGCTCTACATATGCCTCGATTGTCCTCGATTAGTGGCCGAACACCCCTGAACCTTTTGTTACTCCCAGCGCTCGGGGACAGCGTGTCGAATTGCTTCAAATTCCAGTTTATTTACAAAAATGAGTCATCAATCAATTATCCCGTTCATTCCTGTCCTCCTCCTCCTCCACCGATCCATCTAACAGAACAGGACATCAGTCCATTCCACTTCTGATTCCACTTGGTGGGACGCACGTTGCGCAAATCAAAGTTTCTCGCTGGGAGGCAGTGTTCCAGAGCGCTAAGGAGTAGAGAGCTGTTCGAATAATTTTGAAAATTTTCCAAACACAAAGAGTCGAACATTGTCTCAAGCAGATGAAAAATCATATGACTTTCACATGATGCGCCCATGGCGAACGCCTTAAACAACTTGGCCAGCTTCACTTCTTTCCGCTCTCGAATGAAATCCCAAAAATTCTCTTTAGTTCTGGAGACGCGGCCATCAGCGCCAACATACGCGAGACGGAACATGTCTCTGGAGAGGCGCTTGGTGCTGTACATGAAGACATCGCTTCCGTAGAGATCTTCGAAAAAGTCGAAACTGTCTTCGGCTTCCATGCGGAATAGTGCGTTCAGCTGGAATGTACAAAGGCGATATGATGCGCGATGAGCGCACGTTGTACGCGCCTTTCAGTTTACCTTCTCTCTTGACAATCCGAACTTTTCTAAAACTTGCACTCGCACGTTCTCGAAGCACATTCCCATCTTCAACTCGCTCAAAATCGTTTCGTAGACCGCTTTCTGTCTTGCGTTTTTCAACACAAATCCCGATGTTGTGGTTTGCCATTCAGATTCTTCAAGCTCCTCTTCGCTAGCCAATTCAATTAAGCTCTCTTTCAACAGTCTTGCTGCTCTATTACCGTTTTTTCTGTTTCTATTCTTATTGGATCTGAAATTTGAAGATTTGTGCATGATAGAAGATCGGGATTGCAAGAGAATGCTTCAAAAGCTCTGGTTTTTGGCTGATTAGTGTAAAGTACGATGAGAGGTCGCCTGATCTCTTGAGCAGTCAATTCCTGATCGAGCATCCCAGTAGCGACAAGTCCCAAGGGAAGTTACGCCCGGGTTGACAGACGCCTCGCAGCGTCGCGCCACTTATAGGTCCGCTGATCCCGGAGCTCAATTCATTCCGTCACTCTGTCTAGTCGCCCGCTGGGCCCTAACTAAGACTATGGTCACACTCTGGTCATCACATTCTATCCCGTTCTCACACTTCCAAAGGCTCGCACCCCGCCACAGCCAATCTTCATTTAGGGAACTCCAAAGATTATCGTAAGAGTAAACCCAAATTATGAAAAGCTGACTAACCGCTTCTTTTTGTGTTTTGGTTTCGCACCTTCTGAACGTGGCCTGGAAGATGGAAGAGGTTAAACTAACAAAGCGAGCTCAATTTCCGGCCTACTTAATATCAGTTCGATCTACCAGGCTAAGCATCGAGATCAATTCGTCCGGTGCCAAAACACTAACGCTGACATCTCCATTGCATCTGTTAGAACGTGGCATTTCTCAGGAATCGACTCCAGTAGCTCGAGAACGGAGGAATATCCAAATTCTTGATGTGGAACGTTTTCACCCCAATCCTCTCTACAACGACAAGTTGATTTGCTGGTAGAGAACAGTTTACAAACCTGTAGAGTCGCTGGAAATCCCAAAGCTCGCATCCTTTCGATCCCACCGCAACCAACGTCGAGACAATCTTTGATTTCACGCACTCAAGTTGATTATTGTTGTTTGGCGCATCAGCATCACGGCCAAGTTCACTGTCGCACGTCTCCTCACAGCATTCAGCGGTCAAAGATTCCGACGCTGAAGTCATCTTGATGAAGAACTAACAAACTGTTTATACGTTTACATCGATGAGCACGATGCAATGCGTCAATTGCGAAAACGTGCGAAAACCAATAGGAAAAACCAAAACGCCAACTGGATTGTCCGCTCTATCCGCAGTTGGGCAATCTTTGGTTGATTGACTATTGCTCTAAGGTATTTCTAGTGCTGTGTAAGAACCTTAGGTTCGAGTTTAGCGAGTGTTGCGGTATGTTCAGGATTGACCTCCCCCCGCCGGAGATAGCCGGTCTAAGCACGAAAGTGTGATATCCCTCTTTATTCCAACTGAATACGCACAACGGGAGAAGGGAAAATAACGACTGTCGCAGCAGTCGGATCAACTCGAGCGTGGCGGATGAGGTCGTCCATGACATCACACTACCATCATACACAGACACGCAATCTCTATCACTCTTTATTCTCCAACTCAGCTCGGCTCGTTAACAAGGAAAGTCAATGAGGACGCGACGTCATAGTTCTCGCTTATCCCTGGCTCCGCCCACACTAAACGCCGATCCAACTGATGGAACAGTCGAGCATGAGGACGCCGCTGACATCGGATTTGGCAGAGTACAACTCACTCATGTCAAATTCATCACCTGGGAGGCATTTTTGCAGAACATCCTCGATGCATCCTTTAGCCGTAATGCCGAACATTGTGTTCAGAAGGTGAATCCTCATCTTCTTCGATTCTCCCAGAGCGAACGCCTCAAGCAGTTCCCTCAATTTCACTTCTTTCCTCTCTCGAATGAAATTCAAGAAATTCTCTTTAGTTCTGGAGATGCTGCCGTCCTCGCCTACGTAGGCGAGGTGATACACATCTGCGCGAAGAGGCCGGTTGCTGCGGAGCATGTAGACATCGCTTCCGAAGAGCTTTTCATAGATGACATTACTGCGGTTGACATTCCATCCGAAGATCGACTTGAGCTGCAATACACAAGAAAGTTTAGCATATCAGAGAAGATGTACGCCTTCTAGGTTACCTTCTTGATTGTGAGTCCCAGAGTTACTGCAATACATTCCCTCACATTCAGGAAGTACATCGTCCGCTTCAACTCGTTGAAAATGGCTTCGTATGCGAGTTTCTGTCTTGTAGTTTTCAAAACAAATCCCGTCTTCGTGAAGCCCCATTGAGATTCGTACAAGTTCCTCTTTGTTGAGAATCTTTTCTTTCTTTGCTTTCTTCTTCTTTTTCGACCTGAAATCGCAGTTTAAGGTCTTGATGAGTATTAGAGGCTTTGGTACAAAACACAAAGCCTATTCGGACAGATAAAGAACGTGGACTCGATTAAGGACCATTCCTTGCGTTTATGCATGTGAGAACCTGACTTACCGTCTTGCCTTCCCTGTCGCTTCCATCAGCTGGTAGCAAATGGCTTGTGGTTGAACGATCCACCAAGCTCAGGACCGATTCCAGTTCCTCCGAGGCCAAGACACGAACACAGTCAGCGCCTTGAACTGATCTGAATACGTGGCAAACGTCCGATGCCGATGACAGGAGCGCGAGAACAGAGGAGAAGCCACATTCACGGTAGGGCACTTCAACGCACCAGTCGTGTCTGCAATGAATACATCAAAAATCCGCTAGAATAGCACTGTAAGCGCACGTATAGAGCCGTTTAAAGGACTTGAGGATGCAGCCATCTGATCCCACTGCAACTAACGTTGAGGCTATTTTGGTTTTCACGTCTTCAAGCAAGTTTATGCTCGCATTGGCGTCGATTTCACTACCGTTTCCGTCGCCAACATCAGCAAGGTTAGCTTCATTCAGTCCGCAGTCTTGATGCTCTTCCAGTTTAGGCGCTGATGAAATCGACCTAAAATAGCCGTTATTGATTCGTTCGCCTACTCTATCTCAGACCGATCCACCAAGCTCAGAACTGATTTCAGCTCTTTGGGTGCCAAAACATAAACGCTGACAACTCCATTGTCATCTGTAGAAACACGGTATTTGTCAGGCATCGATTGCAGCAACTCCAGAACGGAGGAAAATCCAAATTCGTGATGTGGAACGTCTTCACACCAATCCTCCCTGCAATGGACACTTGAGATAGGTTAGTAGGGCACTGAACAAACTTGTAGAACTGCTCGAATTCCTCGAGGCTGCAGCCCTCCGATCCCACAGCGACCAGCGTTGAGATCATTTTTGCTTTCATGCTCTCAAGTTGGCTCTCCGTATCCAACGCATGGTCGTCAATTTCATTCCCAGTGTCATAATTCACAAAAGTGCTCGAAGCCCCTGACGGCGAGGTCATTTTGAACGCGCTTCTCTTTGAAATAATTGATCATTCACATGTCCACACTGAGCAATGCCACGTGCAGACAGCATGGCTTGTCAGTCTAATGCTATTTTACATATTGCTTCCTTTTTGTCTTGATGTTTTGTCACAGCCCCCAATCTGAAGATTGAAGATCCCACAGCAATCTCTTCTGTAATTAAAAAAAAAAAACCAATTTTCATTTTTAGGTTGATTCCTAAACACTTTTCGTTCAAACGCTGTAGTTTGCACTGTCGTTGATCTTCAGTTGTGTAAACAGGTTCTCAACGTTCCTTGTACGTTCCACTTTTTTGAGAGCAGGCGTTGTTTCTTTGGAAAACTCACAGGCCTGGAATGTAAGTAAATTAAATGTGACTCCTCTGATTGATCGACCGTATACCCATTCTTTTGAGGAGACAATTCGTGAAAACGAGCCTAAAATGCGTCACAATGCCGCCGATGTTTTAGTCGTCAAAATCCTTGAATAGAACCGGACATCCTGCGTAAAAACAACGTGAACAAAGAGATTTTCCTGCTTAAAACGCTGCCCGATGTGTCCACTGCGTGCGAGTTCAAACATGTTGAGCGGTAAGCGATTGATCTCTGCTCTAAATGACTGAATGGGTGTTTTTGCGCTGTCGTTTGTCATTGTTCGCTCGACGTCATTGATGCGAAGGCGTGTTCAAAAATGAACAGGTTTTTGCTTTCGCATTTTCTAATCACTGGTGCGCGCGAAATCCGCGCTATTTGACAATCACATACCTTTTACCTTTGCTTTCGTAGCTTGTAAAATGAGCTTGTATCCTCATTTCACTGACTGTTTGTCTGTTGCGCGCGTTGTCTGAGTGCGGCGCCCGGTGGTTTTGTCTCTTTTGTGTTGTGTTTTCTGTTGTTTCAACTCTGGTGCGGACAGAAATCACACAAACATGCCGCTTTATGTGTCTATTAAGAATTAATTAAGAAAATGACCATAGTTCCGCTGTCTGTCTACAATGCCGAGAATTTGAGCTTTCATTTTCCTGCTTCCTCCCCCGCATCAGCGAGTCTGCTCTCGAACGCGGAACGGAAGCTTCTGGTGCATCTCGGCAAAACCAAGAGAAAAATTGTCGTTATTGTACGGTCGAAAAGCACGTTTTTCGACGGATTCCCAGGACTGAAGGAGAATATGCCCGAAGATGCGGCTTTACTGGCGCTCGTTCCCGACTCCTCAAAATCGCACATGAAGCCGGAAGTTGCTGCAATCTTCGATTTGGTCGTATTCGCTGGCGTAAGTACTCTAATTGCGCGATTTTTTGATCGTTTGAATGCGTAGGAAATAAGAATGGACAGTTTTACGAGCAACCTTGGAGCAACCAAAATCCGGCTCTCAGCGTTGAGGACGTTTGCTAGTGAGCTGGCACAGTTAGTGCCAAGGCAGAAAGTGTCGATGTTTTCGGCTGATGAGCTGCTGATTGTGGATGTTTGTCGAGTGAAGGAGCAGTTTGGATTTGAAGGTACGGTTAAGATCATCAAGCATAACCGCATGTGCACCAGCCTTGACTAGCCTAACAGACCATCTTCACCTAATCCACTTTTTAGGAGCCAATATGAAAGACATTGTTCATCTGCATCGCAAAGAGCTGGTCGCGGAAATCGCCGAGCAAGCCGGCATCCCAACTCCCAAAACGGTCTTCGTCGACTTCTCCGTGCCCCAAAACAAAGAAGAGATGATTACCAAAATCATGACCACAATTTCCAAGTTTCCCATGTTCGCGAAGCCATCCTGGATGTGTGGTAGTTTTGGAACGGCGAGACTTGATTGTGAGGACGACGTTTCCGCCTGGTTTGATGCGTTGTCGAACGACGAAAATTCTACCGTAATCTTTTGACATTTTCATCGCAATTTTCAAATTTCCGTTAAGAGTTATGTCATTCAAGAATACGTTGAAGGCCGGGAATTCCTGATTCTGACTGTTCTGTTGCAAGACGGGTCATGGGTGCCGTTTGGGGTGAAGTACATGCCCAGCACAGGCTACTATGATGCTCTGCGAGAAGGTAAGCAAACTGTGTTTTGTGCTTTGCCTCCAACTGTAACTACGCGCTTCAGGCAAACCCATGGTGTCCATCGTGGAACCCTTTGAAACAGCCAACAAGGGACAATTCCCGAATGTCTACAATTTTGCGAAGAGAGTGATCGAAGCATTCGCACCACCCCATCCTCACGTCTTCATGATCCAGGGATTCCAGACGAGAGCCGGCTATGATGAGTACACGTTGGCTGAATTCGACTACCGCGTGTCCGGTGTGGTGGCGAACGCCACAATGTACGACTCATGCGGTAAACTGCACGTAGGAGAACTGCGTCTAAATGCGCACATTTTCAGGAGTAGACCAGTACACAGCGATGGCGCTGACTCATCTCGACCCTCACTACTTCCCGACACTTTCCCCCGACTGGACGCCGAAGATCCAGTGCAGCATCTGGTACTACAACACGAAGGGTGTGCTACGGAGTCATAACGACCTTCCCTCAAAGTCGCAAGTCTCCGGTTCTGTCAAGGTGAGAAAATTGAATCTTTGAGACGGCTCTATGGTGAACGTGCTTCAGGCTACGTGGTATGTGCAGCCTGGAAAGAGGCTGTCACATGCGCAACTCATCAGAGATGTGACCGTCTCGTTAATTTTGGAATCTGACTCCGAGGAAGAGAGAGACAGAGACGCGAAGTGGATTTGTGATAATTGGGGACCTGATATGGAGAGCTGATGTTTCAGACGATTGTAGACAATTTTTCTTACTAAAGAGGTCTGAGGTCAATTTTTGCTCTTAATTAAAGCAAACATTCGAGGGAGACAAAGTTAGTTTGTGATCCAGACACTGTAGACGACATTTCTCAGACTAACTTTCGTGACCGGCTTGGCCTAGACGTTTTGATAATCGATAGAAAATCAAGTCAGTTACAAAAACAGCAATCCTTCTTTTCGCTAGTCGCCATCTGGCCTGATATGGGTCACAGTACAGTTGTGCTTGGAAAGGAGGTTGAGGCGTTGAGGTCATTGTGAGCAATTCGCTCAGCGGCTTTTTTGACTACGAAGACGCCCATAACAGTGTGAGTTGTTAACTTCGATCTCCTGTGGTTGATATAGGACCAGAAACCAAGAATCCGGTTTTTTGTGACACATGCAGTCTTCAATGTATTAAAGCAAAGCATCACGTCGTCGTTGATGCTCTGTTTTTGATGTATAGTGAGCAAAAGCCAAAAATCAGTCGTAGCACCGTTAGGTTTAAACTTGGAGCAAAGTGAAGCGGATGCGTTCTTGTCGTATAGATACAATAGCGATGTGAGCTCGCAGGTGGGTGCTGCATCGTTTCGCTACCCGACAGGTACGGTAGGCACCGTATATATCCTACACAGCCACAAAAGCATCTCTGTTCATCCAGTATACATCTTTAAGAACTCTATTTTCAATAATTTTGGTCTACTCTTCGCCGTAATGCGAAGATTCCTGTGTTGTGTTTGTGAATTCCGCTCGACGCAACCACTGGACGGCTTCGTTTGAAAAAATCCTTTCGCGCAGATCTAAACAACGTCAATTAAACGTCCCCATTCGCGCTTGAAACTCAACCTACCGAAAGAGCGTCAAGTAGAGGAGAGGCGGAACGAGGAGAAACTTGATAATATACGTGAAAACAAGCGCAACCGACGTTGTTGGAGTCGCGGGAATGTAGTGGAAAGCAACGGAAAGCGCCATGTTGAGCAGGAATTTCAGGACTGCGTAGAGCACAATATTCAACTCCTTCTTGAAGCTCGACAGACTGCTGCTGTTCTTCCTCTTCCAGCCGATGAAGAGCACGAGGATCACGTAGATGAGGAATGTCGCGCACAGCGTTCCCTCGTAGATGAATCCCGCAATCGTCCACAATTGATTGTTGTACGGCTTCAGCGGGTCAAGGCTAGGAAGATAGATGCCAGGATGCATGATAATTCCGCAGCACGGAATTGTGTAGTAGACAATGAACGAGATACCGTAGACCCAGGCGAACAGAACGATTGTAGTGTGAATCAACTTAGGATACTGTAGTTTGGTCATGACTTTGAGTCGATTCAGCGCCAGAACAACATATAAGAATCCGTCCATTCGCCCAACGACCATAATCAGGGCAGTTAGAGAGCCCACAATAGGGCTAGCATCAAAACCAAAAATGTGCGTAATTCCCATGGCTATGAAGCCGGGAGCGGTGAGGCTGTCGAGGAGACCAATCTGGATCATCAGTTGGTAACATTCAAGTTTTCGGTACTTCTCGAGGCGCAGGAAGATCTAAGATATTAATTCACAAGTCACGGTTAGGCAAAACGCGTCTTACGTAGGTGAATCGTAGGTAGATTAGAGTGAAAACCGGCGGTAGAACGATGAAAACCACTCCAACTGCTGTTGAGAATAACATCTCAAGGAAATGAGGTGATCGAGGCAGCAGAGCGCAAAGAAAGCGTTGTGCGATACAAAACGAGATTTTCTAGTTGACGCGAGATATTCAGAGAATAATTGCTTGAATCAAAACAGAGCTGACTGTGAACAGAATGGCACTTTTGATTGAGAGTATAAGGGATATGAATGCGGAATTTATTAGTTGATGCAGTGACGTCTTAGAGCTAATTAAAGCAATGCGAACGCCGCCTTGTCTCTCGTTCACACAGCCAGTCATGAACGCTGGTAACAATAAAAAAGTCGGCATTACTTGTTTTAATTTGTTTTTGTGCTCTTTAAACAAACTTTGAAGCTTCTTCGCCGGGGCGGAGAGTTATTTAAGCTTAGCAGAAGGAAGCTTTTGACTATAGTAGCGTTCATGGTGTTTAGATAGTTGGCAGAGAGAGACAGAAAGGTAGCAGAGACAGACAGCAACCGAGACAGAACAGAAATCTGCTCAGACAATGTCGGGAGGCATCAAGTGCCCGTCTCCTAGAAACCTTTGGAAGATGCGACAGTCGTGAGCGTCAACCATATCGTATCAACCGGATCACGAAGCGCTAGCCTCTGCGTCATCTAAAAAAGCCCAAAAAACAAGGTTGATTGGATAAGTTGGCACATATAGCAGCGAAATCAAAGTCTGTTGAGACAAAAATCGTTAGATGTCAGAAGGCACAAAGTGCCCGCATCTGAGAAGCCTTTGGAAAGAGCGTCTCAACATAAATCAGCCGCTCCCAGAAGTATCGTGATCTTCAAGCAGCTTCTCCGTCATCTAAAAAAGCTCGTTTGTTTTGGATTTATCCGTTCATCTCGTCTGTCTCAACCTCTGGTCTGTCTCACATTGTGTAAATCAAATGAAAATAAAAATTTAAATTACGGGTTTTTTACTCGCAACGATTCTCAGAGACGCCAGCACCCAACAATTACAATTTTGACAATTATCGGATGTGCCATTAAAGCGGCGGCACCTCAAGCCGGCTGTTCTTTGTTCGTGTAACTTTGGACTTTTTCAAATTTTTTAGCGTTTTAAAAGATTATTTAGATTGTTTCATAGGAAAACAAACGTCTAGCTGCCGCTTTGTGCGTTTTGTGCTACAAGTCGATAGCATGACTAAGATTGTACCCAAAATGCGGTGTTCTCGGCGCCGAAATCGTTCAACACCAACGTTCAACAAGCGGGCAATTATCTCATGATTTCAGTGAAATTTCGCTTGTGATTACGCAGTTACGGAAGTTCTCGTTCTCGATGACATCAAAGGTCAAATTCCGCCATCAGCCTCTCACGGCTTTTTTCCAGCCATTCACAAGTGCGCAAAAACTAGAACAACAACTAAAAGTTTCTCTCGCACCTCGGTTCAAACTCAGACAAGATTAACTAAACTTTACTGTCCTTGGCTTGCACGTGCCTGCTTGAACCTCTGAGGCTCATTATTAGTCGTCATTATAGACGAATATTTCTAAGAATTGATTAACGGTGATTGCGTCTACGTGTTTGTTACAACAACAAAGAGTTTTCTCTGTTTTTTTCACATAAGCGTCGTATTTGAATGAGACCAATATCGGAATAGAAGTCGATTTTAGAAGCCTATGTTTGTTAGCTGCCAACTTGTTCTTGTAATCTGAACTTTCCGAACCCTCCCCACAATAAAGTCAAAAAAATCTGCACTTAAGTTTACAAATTGGCTATTTTGCCGTCTCAGATGATAGCTGCTTGTCGTTAAACGTTAGGACTTTTAAAAACCTCATTTGCTGTCTTAAATTTCGCAGTGTTTGTCTAAAATTCTTTGCTAGCGGACAGTCCCAGCCCATAGTCAAGGTCTATAATTGTCGCTATCATTTTTTTTGCTCCTGCGTACTTACCAGGGCGGAGTCATCCTTATCGTCAGGATGTTGCGAACTCGTAGTGCGCTTAGGTTTTTATTCTAGGCGCTTTAGTAACCAGCGTAGGCCTGGCCTACTTTCTTTACAGCTTATTATACTTCGAGGAACAAGCCGCAGCGACTTTCCGGCGAATAAAGCGCAGAGACGATCAAATGAAAGTCCCAATTTTTGTGAATTTCTTTCTTTCGGTGATCTTTTCAATGATTAGATGATTCAATGATTCATTGTTTTTCGTCTCGCCAAGACAATAGCAAGACATGTTGCTCTTAACGCATTATCTCTCTCGCCACGCTGACGTAACAATTAGCGGAAATTTTGTCTTTTCTTTGAGTTCATCCGAGTCGTCAAAACTTCAGTCAACCGCGTTTCAGGTGGCGCTTCTACGATGCCTCTTCGAATTGCTGTGGGACTGTGCAATTTCACCACTTTTCTGATATTTTTTCCAATGAATGGAGTCCTGGTGTGGGTAGGTTTTAGGCTAATTGGCATCTGTAAGCTCCAGTTTAGGTTATTTACAAGAATGCAATGTTAAACAAGCTGTGGGCCTATCGTATCATTGCCAATATCGCTGTCACCGACCTCATAGTTCTTGTAGTGCTTGGAACGTCCGGGTTCTTGAGTGTTTTCGATTTTGAAGCACCGAAAGTTGTAGCCAAGGTAGGCAGCACAACAATCGCATTGGGAACATTCGGATTCAGATCTGTTATGCACTGTCACTAAGCTTTAAGCTGACTGAAACTGCCCTCTGCTTTGTTCTAGCACTGAATCGGCTGTTTGTGCTTGTCGGAATCGGGTTTCTCAACAGAAGCGGCCTCTACAGAGTAATGCTCTTTAATTTGAGTCAAAATTAAACGATGCGTTTAGGTTCTTATCACGACGAGTTGGTTGTTGGGCGTCTCTGTGAACGGCTTTGTTCTATTCAATCTGCCTGAAGCCGCCTACAATCCTGACCATCACTACTTTGATGGAGTATTTCTGTACCAGCAAAGCTACAGCCAGTGCGTCTCTGTATTGCAGATTTTTGTCTTCAGTGCTTCGACTGTGATCTACGTTTCAATTGGTTTGAAACTCAAATTTCAGGTGAGCACAAATTCAAAGTTAAGACTTGGCTTTTTGAGCGACTTCTGAGCGGAAGATAAAGGCCAGACGTCTCGGGCTACTGTGAAACGTTACGATTAACATAGCGAACGAACCAACAAACAACCAACTTTTGGAGAAAAACCAAACGCACATTAAAAATTAGCGGATTTGAGCGGATACTTCTTGTATAGTGATTAAAAATCTTTCAGAAAACGTCAGCTCCTAAGCACGAAGTGCGTCTCTTCATCCAGGCGATGCTTCCCTTCGTGTGGTTTCTGTCAGCAGAAATTCTCTTCAATTTGAAAACGGCGATTGACTTTGACGAAAACGCATTTTCCATTCTTTTCATGTTCTTCTCGCGCTATGTGCCCGTTCTTCATGTTTTCACCTATCTGCTACTGAATACGTAAGTCTCTCCTGTCATTCAGTCACAAGCGGAGGTTGTTTAGACTTCTACGGAGGGAAATTCTTGTTTTTTTCGGCATTCGACGGAAACTTACGGTGAAGAACAAAGTTGTGCAAACGCAGATTTTGCTGCGATTAGCTGAAGTATCACCGTAAGCCGTTCTGAAGCTCCCTATCTACCCGGGAAACACGAAAAAGCCACAAATGAACGGGATTGCTTTAATTTGAAAGTTACAATAAGACAGGACAATAAGAATGTTCTCTAGTGACGACGAACGAAGACAGCAGAGCGAGCAGGACAGGGACAGTAGGCTGCATCACTTCCTGGCGCGCCTTCGCCTCCGGCTTCTCCTCTCTGTCCAGCGATTCCGGGCATTCCATTCATGCCGCCAGGCCCCGGAGGTCCTTGGTGACCAGGAACACCGATCTGACCAGCCTGTCCATCAGCGCCAGCTTGACCAGACGGTCCAGGAGCGCCTGGATGTCCCTTGGGACCAGGTCTGGAGATTGGATGACTCACATCTTGACCTGGATCGCCAGTCGTTCCATCGGGTCCAGCGATTCCAGCTGGTCCTTGATCTCCAGCCGGTCCTTGAGGTCCAACCAACCCAGGTCTGCCGTCCTGGCCGGCCTGACCATCGCTGCCATCCATTCCTCGAGGTCCAGGATCACCAATGGGTCCAGGAACGCCTGGAGGTCCGGGCGGGCACGACTGACACGCGGGCGGGTTGTTGTCGCACTTCTTGGGGGGTCCGCGCACCGTGTTGTCCCTTCCAGAGACGCCGGCCGTTCCAGGAGGTCCATCGCTGCCGGGTTGTCCCGGTGGTCCTGGAGGGCCGGGCGGGCATTTCGGCTTCAGAGGCTCGCATTGACAGAACGCCGGGAGGCTGCCACCGTAATCCTGGCGTTTTTGACGGAAAATGCTGTTGAAGGGGTTCTCACGCGGCTTGGGGGGCGCGGCGACCGCCAGCTGCACCTCCATCATGTCGATCCAGGCCGTGTCGGTCTCGACGCGAAAGAGCTCCACACCGTCCATCACCTCCAGGTGCATTTCTTGGATCGTCTTGTAGAGCGAGGGGACGATGAGGAGGCAGGCGGTGATCGCCAGGGCCGAGAACGCCGACGCTGTCAGCACGATCGCCTTCTCGTCGATCATGACTGCGAAGATGCGCCTTCGTGATCATCCGCCGCTTCTTATTCACTCGACCATCCTTGAACTCGAACTCGCAACAAACCCGTTCCCCGGGTGTGCGTTTCGTTCTCCGCGTATCAACTCGCGTTTGTGCACGCCTGATTAGGCTAACTGATGCGTTCGCGGGAGACCAATCAAGGTTGCTCGTTTGAGCGGCAGGTGAAGTAATTTGATGGACGGAGCAAACGTAAAACATGCGGAAACAGAGAAGCGGTGGATTTGAAACGAAGAGTGAGTGATGAGGCCATAAATCTGAGGTCAGCAGGGCCATGCGTTTGAGAAGTTTTTCCGAGCCATAATGAGGGCGCTAGTCAAAGGAAATAATCCACAAACACTTGCTTGCAATGTTTATTCAACGCTCAAAAGTCGCATAGAGCATTTCAGACAGAAATGACCTTTCTGTTTGGGGTTCGGTAGTTTAGATCTTGGGGACGATGCCACCGGCGGCTCCGGTGAGGCTTCCGACGAGATCGCCCGCGCCTCCCTTTCCGCCGGCGAGGATGGGGCCAACGATGGGGAGACCGCCAGCGATTCCAGCAACTGCGTCGATGGGTCCCTTGGCGATTCCTCCGACAACGGGGAGACCTCCGACGATTCCTTCGACGGTTCCGAGGAGACCACCGGCGGCTCCGGCGGCATCTCCAGCGGCTCCCGAAGCGGCGCCTCCGAGATTTCCAAGGAGACCTCCGACGACGGGAAGTCCGCCAGCGATTCCGGAAACGGCGCCAGTGGCGTCTCCGACGGCTCCAGTAGCAGCTCCAGCGGGTGCCGCGCCTCCGAGGATGGGGCCAACGATGGGGAGACCGCCGGCAATGCCGCTGACGGCGTCGATGGGTCCCTTGGCGATTCCTCCAACGATGGGAAGACCTCCGAGGGCTCCTCCGAGGGTTCCGAGGAGACCGCCAGCAGCTCCGCCGGCACCGCCACCGAGTCCTCCGAGGAGATTTCCCACAGGAAGAGCGCCGGTGAGTCCAGAAACAGCGCCTCCGACGTCGGAATGGCGGGGATAGCGACATCAGCCATCTAAAGAGAGGATCCATTCAGCGCTGCGTGTGTGGTCCGCTTACCGAAGAGGCGACGAAGAGAAGCGAGAGGAGAGCGAGGACCTTCATTGTTCCAAACACCGATGAGTGAATGATTTCCCACTCGCTCGCCGCGCTTTTGTAGCCGGCGGAACGCGATTTGCATACGTGGTGACCGCGCTGCCACGTCCGCCACGCAGTGTTCCGATCAAAACATCCCAGCACCGGTGATCAGAGCCGACTGCAGTTGTTTGCCATGTTTCAATGGTTCGTATTCTATGCCAAATGCATCAAAACATCGACGTGCAAGCGACGCCAAGTCTCGAACGCTCGAAGTTCTGAAGTCAAGAAGATTTCCAAGTCCGTATTTCTGGATTTAAAACTCCGCAAACTCAAATGCAAAAAAAGAAGTTCAAGAGCAATCTGTTTGAGAGCTGAAGGCGTCGGCTGCTCGTCGATTTCAGGGCCAAGTCAAGACTGACACGTCAAGGCAGCACTAACGAGCAATTGTTTTTATGGAAATTTGTGATGTTTTGATGCTAGGATCCATCCAGTTGGCATAGATGCGGACCGTTGAAACATGGCAAACAACTGCAGTCGGCTCTGATCACCGGCGCTGGGATGTTATGATCGGAACATTGCGTGGCAGACGTGGCAGCGCTGTCGCGTATGCAAATCGCCTTCCGGCGGCTACAAAAACGCGGCGAGCGAGTGGGAAATCATTCACTCATCGGTGTTTGGAACAATGAAGGTCCTCGCTCTCCTCTCTCTCCTCTTCGTCGCCTCTTCGGTAAGTGGACCACACACGCAGCGCTGAATGGATCCTCTCTTTAGATGGCTGATGTCGCTATCCCCGCCATTCCCGACGTCGGAGGCGCTGTATCTGGACTCACCGGCGCTCTTCCTGTGGGAAATCTCCTCGGAGGACTCGGTGGCGGTGCCGGCGGAGCTGCTGGCGGTCTCCTCGGAACCCTCGGAGGAGCCCTCGGAGGTCTCCCCATCGTTGGAGGAATCGCCAAGGGACCCATCGACGCCGTCAGCGGCATTGCCGGCGGTCTCCCCATCGTTGGCCCCATCCTCGGAGGCGCGGCACCCGCTGGAGCTGCTACTGGAGCCGTCGGAGACGCCACTGGCGCCGTTTCCGGAATCGCTGGAGGTCTTCCCGTCGTCGGAGGTCTCCTCGGAAATCTCGGAGGCGCCGCTTCGGGAGCCGCTGGTGATGCCGCCGGAGCCGCTGGCGGACTCCTCGGAACCGTCGAAGGAATCGTCGGAGGTCTCCCCGTCGTTGGAGGAATCGCCAAGGGACCCATCGACGCTGTTGCTGGAATCGCCGGCGGTCTCCCCATCGTTGGCCCCATCCTCGCCGGCGGAAAGGGAGCCGCGGGCGATCTCGTCGGAAGCCTCACCGGAGTCGCCGGTGGCATCGTCCCCAAGATCTAAACTACCGAACCCCAAACAGAAAGGTCATTTCTGTCTGAAATGCTCTATGCGACTTTTGAGCGTTGAATAAACATTGCAAGCAAGTGTTTGTGGATTATTTCCTTTGACTAGCGCCTCATTAAGGCTCGGAAAAACTTTTCAAACGCATGGCCCTGCTGACCTCAGATGTATGGCCTCATCACTCACTCTTCGTTTCAAATCCACCGCTTCTCTGTTTCCGCATGTTTTACGTTTGCTCCGTCCATCAAATTACTTCACCTGCCGCTCAAACGAGCAACCTTGATTGGTCTCCCGCGAACGCATCAGTTGACCAGATTTAGTTGACCAAACATCCAAACAACGTTTGTATTGCCACTGTGCTTTAAGTAGTCATCTAAATAAGTGCCTGCTGTTCTTGTCGTGTCGCGCCAAAAACACCAATTTGTTATTTCTGAAATACGTACAGGTTCTACAATTTTGCGTTCTCCTTGGCACTGTCGTTTTGGCAACGAAACGTCGTTTTAAGTGTCTACTATGTCTGTCAAAACACCATTTAACAGCAATTAATGCTCATTTAACAAGCCATCGACTTCAAGTAGCGACAGACGTGGCAACGTGCTGCGTGGCACCATGAATCCTCAAACACCTCGGCCGGAGCTTCCAAAACGCGAACATGCAGCTCAAGAGGACATTCAGCGTGAAGAGAACGTCATGCAGCGAGTCCAGAAGGTCGATCCACGAAGCTCTTTCCATTGATATGATCTCATTGGCAACGATGAACGCGTTCGGAATCGAGCAGAGCGCCGTCTGCGAGACCACTTCGAACATGATGATCTGATTCGTCTGCAAAATGCCACTCAAATCGTTGATTTTGGCGCCAAAACCGCCCCTACCTGCTTGTTCCGCCTTTGAATGACCAGATTCTTCTGCTGCTTTACAAACTTCCGATAGAGTGCGCAGAAGGCGATGTGCGCGATCGTCTCCAGCGCGATGATGACGACGAAGACGTAGAACCAGGCGCTGAGCACCAATTTTTCCGGAATTAGCAGAGGGAACCACACGTAGGCCAGACAGACCACAGCTACGATCACCAGGCCAAAGATGAAGGTCAAGATGGCCAATTTGGTGGAGACTTCATAAAAGTTGTGCTTCAGCGGAGAACTGATCGCAATCAGCCTGTCCACAGCGAACAGGAGACCGGCAAAGCAGGCGAACAACTCGGAAACGACGTCGGCAGCGCTCAGATAGTAGAGAAGACCTTGTTGAATGGTGGTGAGGTGCGCGGCGCCCAGCACGGAGATGATGGCGGCGGAGAAGTTGAAGAACCCAAAGAGAAAGAAGGTGAAGATCTGCACGCAGAGCATTCGCATCCCATTGGAACGCGTGGAGTTTTTGACGAAAATCAGGATTACGGTAGCTGCGGCAAGGAGAATGATCAGCAACGGAGCGACCAGATCGAAGAACAACTCGAAGACGGTCGTCGTCGTCATCCACGTGGAGTGGACTGAGTCTGTGGCGGCAACAAGTCGGCTTTCTATTCACTTCTGCTATAATGGGATGGCGTTGCTGTGGAAAAAGTCATTAAGCGGGGAAAGGACAGGTGGCGGTGAGGGAAATTCAGGGTAATTCCAAGAGAGATCGGATGAAGGCGGCGTCTGAACAAGTGGCGCTGTTCTCAATTTGAGTGTGGTGGGTGGCAAGGGTATGTGAATGTGAGAGTATAGGGTGGGGAGACGAGGAGGAGTTTAGTGGACTCGATTGGTATTCAAAACAGAACGGACAGTGAGAAACTACGAATTTCGTCGAACAGATGCAAATAACCACGTACCTACAGTTTGCTTTAGGCTTTTCTTAACAAACTCGAAGTGCCAGAAACACGGCCACCAGAGTTAATCAAATGAGCCGAGAGTAGCGGGTCTGAACACGGACCGAACAGAAAGAGTTCATTGGACAAACAGGATGTTAAGCAATAATATGTTTGTTTAGTCTAAAACGGTCAATACAATCTGTTCAAACTACTGAGAGCACTGGAGGTTGCTCACGGATTGAAGTCGCAATTAGCCAAGTGCAAGCGTCAATCAATCCCAACGTACATAATTCATCACTTCATCACCTAACGACCAGGATTGTTTTGAGTGCATATACGAGCTAAACTTATTCGAAGCACTTACAAGGTCACTGTAGTTCCGTTAAACGATGATTTGCGAGAATTTTATGCAAAACTGCCAAAAACAAAATACCCATTAGCTGCAGATACTGAATTTAGAAAATTCAAAACAAAATACGACATAAGCCGGGAATCGACCAGTCCGGCTCGTGGCTCGGCTCGATGAATAGTTTTTGAGCTGGTTCGAAATACGAGTTTTCGGTACGTGTCAACCTGGCGCCGCCGACTTGGCGCCAGGACAACTTGGCGCCGAACAATCGAAGTTCGTAGTACGAAGCCTGGGTTTGGGTTTGCGCCTAGTGAAATTTGGACCCAAAATTCACTAGGCAAACCCTGCGGCAGCTCCTAGGCCTAGGCTTAATACGAAGCCTGTCGAAGTACGAAGCCCAAGATTGCTCGGCGCCAAGTTGACCTGGCGCCAAATTGTCCTGGCGCCCAGTCAGCGGCACCAAGTTGACCTGCTTCGATCTGTTTTCGCTGCTTTCTTAAATCGAACTATCAAACGCACGAAACAGGAAAATTCACTTAACTTTAGTGAATATGAGCCGGCCGACTCAATGGAATTTTCATAAAAACTATTACCTATTTTAAAAATTGGTTTTTCTGATTTCGATTCGAGCGGTTACGAGCTTAAGAGCTGTTTGAGAAGCCCAATGCACCGGGCTATCGTTTCAACCGTGGCAAACTTCTAGCAACGCTTACCTTTCCAACCTTCATGCTGCCTATCAAAACGTTTGGAACTGAACCCATGTATCACATGAACCAGATCTCGTAGAACGCTGGGTTAAATTTAAGAGTGCACAAAACATTGTATTGCTTTTTAAAACTCAATTCAGTCAACGTGGTCTAGTGAGCACTTTACCTCTGTGACTGGTAATGGTTGTTTTCGGTCTAAAAGGTAATTACAACAGCTAACGACTTCAGATAAGGACAAAAACAACTTAAAGTTCTTTGTCGTGATTGTTTTAAGTTGGGGCTAATTGCATTTCTGTAACAGACAAATGCGTAACAGAGAGGCTTCGTATCAGAAAAACCATATTGGATCTGCCTTAGGCTCAGGTCTAGGCGTTACCGTCGCTTATTGGCTTACCATGCTGCGTAGAGTGCATCAAGCCGAAGTCAGAATTGTTAAGCATAGGTAAGCTGCGTCAGCCGGATTTTTGTAACTTTTGGACGTTTTGTCCAGGGTTCGTTGTTTACGAAACTGCATTTCAAAATTATTTTACATAAATAACACATTTACCATGCAGAGCAAAGCTGATTGAATAAAATTGTCCGGAATGTCGGGCGATTGATTCGCAATATTCTAATATTTTTTTAGACAAAGTCAAATATGTCATTTTTGTCGGTCAGCCGTTTTACTCCGACGGCAAGTTGCACGTTTTCCGCTCTATTGAGAGCTAGCATCCTATTTACGAACCGATGAGCGTGATCGACGGCACTCTGGGCATCATCGACCTGTACACGGGACTGATTTCGTTCGAGGCAACGCGTTTGGAGGAGAACAAGTTCCCGAGCATCAACACTAGAATGCCGAATATGGTAATGCACCCCATCTACCTTGTAATTGCGATTTTCTTGCAGCTGAGACTCGTTCATCACCAAGGCACGGTCTACATGATCGCCAGAGCGGCAGCGGTGACGCGACTGGGATGCTTCAACGTGAAAACGCGGAAATGGCACGCGCTGTCGATCATGGAATGCAGCCATCCTCCTGACCTCCTCAACATTTGCATGGACGTGGTGATGGGATGGACGGCAAACTCATCATGGTGCTGAAGGGCGTCGACACGAATGAAAACAGGGAGCGCGAGATCTCATTGTGGTCTTGTTGGTACGGTGGTCCGTGTGGTTTTTATTTTAATTTCTTCATAACCTCCTAATAAATAACCATAGTCGAGTATGTAACTATGCCCGGCATCTGATAACTTCCGGAGGCTTGCAGTAGACAGGAAATTAGGTAGCAAGAGTTTATAAACTGCAAATCAGCTCTCTCCTTCAGCATACCGCCGTACCAAATAGACCACATTGAGTCTCTGTGAGACCTGACCCATATTTAATCAATGAAGTCAATGGGAAATTGGTATATTCTGTGGAGTAGATTGAAAAATCTTTGATGACTCTCGAGGTTTTTTGACCAAAAGGAGATAGTAGGATATTGACGTGCAGCAGATGTCGAGTGCCCATTCTTGTGCTCCATACGCACCGATATAGAGGCCAATATTGACGCGAAGCTGAAAATAGCATGTTCCGGTAAATTGTACGTTCCCTAACTTACAATCAACGTGGAGAAGAGGTCGACGTAGAATGGCGCCGTCTCGAAAACGCACCGCAAGATGAATATGTACATTAAGAACCGATTGACCTGGAATTTTCTGCAAATCTATGGTGTGAACGATGTTCTCACCTTGTTGTCCATCGCGCTGTTGAACCAAACTTTGCTTCTCTTCAACACAATCAAGAAGGCGACTCCGAGAATCACGTTGACAACCGAGCCGACGCATTTGAATGAAAGATTGCAGATGCGAGCAATCGTGTTCGGGAGGAGGATGCAGTTGAAGGAGAAACAATCTGCAATGCGTTTGATTAGAGCGGTTTATTGTCACTACAGTATTGAATTTGAGCGCCGATTGTCAAGGCGATGCATTTCGCATCCTAATTTCCAAATTACTTGCTGACTGCCTGCATTAAACCGCACTCTCCGGTCCTTACCGTGCTGAAGTTCCGTCTGAAAACCCAAACTCGACACATTTGAAGAGGTCACGAGAACCACCGCAACCACCGAGCACACAGCGACCATGCACCCAACAACCCTGTCTGCCTGCTTTGTACAGCGCAGTGGGAACGCCAAGTAGTAATTGCGCTGCAGGAAGACGCCGATGGTGACGCAGTCGTAGACGATACTGAGACTTTGAGCGACGGTGCCGCTTATGACCAGAATTGCTTCGTTCTTGACGTCTGTATCTGAAAATCGACTAAAATGATGATCTGTCTAGTCTGCGCTGATTACCTATGATTCTGAGGCAAAATAGGATCCAGATAACAGAGAAGGGCAAAATCACAGCGGCCGATGCAAAGTTCGCCAGGAGAAGGCACGCTAGTGATGGCTGGTTACGGTAGATGGTTAGGGGGTGTGTTTGGAAGAAGATGATGAGAAGCGCTGCCATACACGCGAGAGCAAACAAGAACATGAGAGAAAACTGTAGGATCGCCAGTTCCGTAATCATGCTAAGTTATGAGGACGTGGTCGGTGAAGAGGACGTGAATTGAGCGGAAATAACAAGAAGATAACGGGAATCGGAAGAGGACAAACCAATTTGTTCACATCATTGGGAAGTTGACTAAGCGTAGCGATTGAGATTGAGAGTAAACAAAGCCAGACGTATTTTCGTAAGCTACAATCACACGAGATGATTGTCGGAGAGATGAAGACTTTAATTCAATGGGGACAGCAGTTCTGTGTTTACTAGGGTACAAGAGTATGAACACTAACGAACAACTGGATAAAAACAGCTTTCTGCCCTTGTTGACCTACGTCGAGCCCAACGTGCGGACGCAGCTGGGTGAACGTTTGAAAAACACAATTCATTCGTACTCAACCATGAAAAGGGCTTTGAAATGGTGATATTATTGCCTATGCGTTCCTAACGGTCCTAGCTATCTGGATCAGTTTCTGAACAAGTTTAAAAGCTTCATTTGTTCATGTAGGATTTGATATCTGAAATAGTTCCGATGTCGGTTTTTTGACCAAAATCAGATAGTAGGATATGGAGATGCTGCAGATGTCGAGCGCCCATTCCTGCGCGCCATACGCACCGAGATAGACACCGAGGTCGATGCGAAGCTGGAAGTACGCTTAGGTTAAATGAAATCATCTATGCAGATGACTTACAACTAACGTTGAGAAGAGATCGACAAAGAACGGCGCCGTCTCGAAGATGCAACGCCAGATGAAAGTGTACATCAAGAAGCGATTGACCTGAAAGTTGAGATTAACCCCAATTTCATTGCGCGGCCTCTCTCGCCTTCTTTTCGCTCAGGCGTATGATTTGAAGCTTTCTCTTCTTCAACAGAACGATGAACGTGATGCCGAGAGTGACGTTGACCACCGAAGAGACACATTTGACGGTCAGATTGCAGAGTCGAGCGATCGATTTCGGGAGGAGGATGCAGTTGAAGGAGAAACAGTCTGCAATGGGTTTGCAATCAGGAGGCTCTCTATTTGGCTACATTTGCATGAATTTTGCAGCTGAGGTAGTTCGATTAGCACCTCACACATCTTGCTTAGACTTCACAATGTGATGTAACCGCTGAAAAGTTACGTGTGCGCTTCGTTTGACGGTCTTTGACGGAATTGCGCTACTTTTACTATACATCTTGAAGCATTTTCCTTCCGAGATCGAAAAACTACTTTGCTACAGTTTGCTGCGATCAACCGACTAAGGATTTCCAACGCCCTGAACTGGTTATGAACGTGTTAGCACTAATCTAAGCAGTGGAAAGCATGATAACTGCTGAGTTTGCGTTTTTAACCAACCAATCCGAAACCTTACTCTGCTGAAGTTCCTTCTGATAACCCAAACTCGACGTATTTGAGATCGTCAGTAGGACCGCCTCAACCAGGACGATCACCACCACGATGCATGCGACAGCCTTGTTTGCCTGTCGCGCAGGGTGCAGCGGAAATGCCAAGTAGCAGTTGCGTTGGAGAAAGACTCCCATGGTGACGCAGTCGTAGACAATATCGAAATTGTGAGCGACAACACCGCTTATGACCAGTATCGCCTCGCTGTTCACGGAGCTATCTGAGTAGCAACGATTGACTTGTCTGACTAGCCTCCTTTGCATGCTTACCGATGATACCGAGGCAAAAGAGGATCCATATCACAGCGAAGGGCATCATTGCCGCGGCCGATGCGAAATTTGTGAACAGAAGCACAGCTAGAGACGGCTGGTTACGGTAGATGGTTAGAGGGGGTGTGTGGAAGAAGATTACGAGCAGTGCTGTCATGCAAACGAAAGCAAAAAGGAACATAACCGCATACTGTAGAATAGCCACTTCCGCAAGCATGCTGAAGAATAAGACCGAGTGGCAGCAATGCAAGCATAATTCAAATCGCCAAGCGTCAAAGCGTTTTCCCACGGAAAAGCGAGATTGGGAACATTAGAAAGTTCATAAAAGCGACAAACAGCAATTATGTGTCATTCCATTTTTATTTGAGTAAATTGCTTCTTAAATATAAAGTGCTTCTAGGACTGTTCGCACCAGAGACTTTTTTTCATTTTCATAATGCTTTTCCAAGAACGACCAAGGAAAAACAGACGTTTGTTGGCCATTTTTCTCAAAAATGGCAAAAAATCAAGTTGAAAAATAGTTTTCGTCGTTTCTAAATTCTTCTAAAGCAAGACCAAGTGCTATGCGCCCACAAATGAACGGGATTGCTTTAATTTGAAAGTTACAATAAGACAGGACGATAAGAATGTTCTCTAGTGACGACGAACGAAGACAGCAGAACGAGCAGGACAGGGACAGTAGGCTGCATCACTCCCTGGCGCGCCTTCACCTCCGGCTTCTCCCCTCTGTCCATCGATTCCGGACATTCCATTCATGCCGGCAGGCCCCGGAGGTCCTTGGTGACCAGGAACACCGATCTGACCAGCCTGTCCAACAGCGCCAGCTTGACCAGACGGTCCAGGAGCGCCTGGAGGTCCCTTGGGACCAGGTCTGGACAATGGATGACTCACATCATGACCTGGATCGCCAGTCGTTCCATCGGGTCCAGCGATTCCAGCTGGTCCTTGATCTCCAGCCGGTCCTTGAGGTCCAACCAACCCAGGTCTGCCGTCCTGGCCGGCCTGACCATTGCTACCATCCATTCCTCGAGGTCCAGGATCACCAACGGGTCCAGGAACGCCTGGAGGTCCGGGCGGGCACGACTGGCACGCCGGCGGGTTGTTGTCGCACTTCTTCGGGGGTCCGCGCACCGTGTTGTCCCTTCCAGGGACGCCGGCCGTTCCAGGAGGTCCATCGCTGCCGGGTTGTCCCGGTGGTCCTGGAGGGCCGGGCGGGCATTTCGGCTTCAGAGGCTCGCACTGGCAGAACGCCGGGATGCTGCCACCGTAATCCTGGCGTCTTTGACGGAAAATGCTGTTGAAGGGGTTCTCGCGCGGCTTGGCGGGCGCGGCGACCGCCATCTGCACCTCCATCATGTCGATCCAGGCCGTGTCGGTCTCGACGCGAAAGAGCTCCACACCGTCCATCACCTCCAGGTGCATTTCTTGGATCGTCTTGTAGAGCGAGGGGACGATGAGGAGGCAGGCGGTGATCGCCAGGGCCGAGAACGCCGACGCCGTCAGCACGATCGCCTTCTCGTCGATCATGACTGCGAAGATGCGCCTTCGTGATCATCCGCCGCTTCTTATTCACTCGACCATCCTTGAACTCGAACTCGCAACAAACCCGTTCCCCGGGTGTGCGTTTCGTTCTCCGCGTATCAACTCGCGTTTGTGCACGCCTGATTAGGCTAACTGATGCGTTCGCGGGAGACCAATCAAGGTTGCTCGTTTGAGCGGCAGGTGAAGTAATTTGATGGACGGAGCAAACGTAAAACATGCGGAAACAGAGAGCGTTGGAATCGAAACGAAGAGTGAGTGATGAGGCCATAAATCTGAGGTCAGCAGGGCCATGCGTTTGAAAAGTTTTTCCGAGCCATAATGAGGGCGCTAGTCAAAGGAAATAATCCACAAACACTTGCTTGCAATGTTTATTCAACGCTCAAAAGTCGCACAGAGCATTTCAGACAGAAATGACCTTTCTGTTTGGGGTTCGGTAGTTTAGATCTTGGGGACGATGCCACCGGCGACTCCGGTGAGGCTTCCGACGAGATCGCCCGCGGCTCCCTTTCCGCCGGCGAGGATGGGGCCAACGATGGGGAGACCGCCAGCGATTCCAGCAACAGCGTCGATGGGTCCCTTGGCGATTCCTCCAACGACGGGGAGACCTCCGACGATCCCTTCGACGGTTCCGAGGAGACCGCCAGCGGCTCCGGCGGCATCTCCAGCGGCTCCCGAAGCGGCGCCTCCGAGATTTCCGAGGAGACCTCCGACGACGGGAAGACCTCCAGCGATTCCGGAAACGGCGCCAGTGGCGTCTCCGACGGCTCCAGTAGCAGCTCCAGCGGGTGCCGCGCCTCCGAGGATGGGGCCAACGATGGGGAGACCGCCGGCAATGCCGCTGACGGCGTCGATGGGTCCCTTGGCAAGACCTCCAACGATGGGGAGACCTCCGAGGGTTCCTTCGAGGGTTCCTAGGAGACCGCCAGCAGCTCCGCCGGCACCGCCACCGAGTCCTCCGAGGAGATTTCCCACGGGAAGAGCGCCGGTGAGTCCAGAAACAGCGCCTCCGACGTCGGGAATGGCGGGGATAGCGACATCAGCCATCTAAAGAGCGGATCCATTCAGCGCTGCGTGTGTGGTCCGCTTACCGAAGAGGCGACGAAGAGAAGAGAGAGGAGGGCGAGGACCTTCATTGTTCCAAACACCGATGAGTGAATGATTTCCCACTCGCTCGCCGCGCTTTTGTAGCCGGCGGAAGGCGATTTGCATACGTGGTGACAGCGCTGCCACGTCCGCCACGTAGTCTGCCATCCGATCAAAACATCCCAGCACCGGTGATCAGTGCTGCCGGCCGCAGTTGTTTGCCATGTTTCAATGGTTCGTATTCTATGCCAAATGCATCAAAACATCGACGTGCAAGCGACGCCAAGTCTCGAACGCTCGAAGTTCTGAAGTCAAGAAGATTTCCAAGTCCGTATTTCTGGATTTCATGTGCCGCTAACTCAAATGCAAAAAAAGAAGTTCAAGAGCAATCTGTTTGAGAGCTGAAGGCGTCGGCTGCACGTCGATTTCAGGGCCAAGTCAAGACTGACACGTCAAGGCAGCACTAACGAGCAATTGTTTTTATGGAAATTTGTGATGTTTTGATGCTAGGATCCATCCAGTTGGCATAGATGCCGACCGTTGAAACATGGCAAACAACTGCGGCCGGCAGCACTGATCACCGGTGCTGGGATGTTATGATCGGAACATTGCGTGGCAGACGTGGCAGCGCTGTGGCGTATGCAAATCGCTTTCCGCCGGCTACAAAAACGCGGCGAGCGAGTGGGAAATCATTCACTCATCGGTGTTTGGAACAATGAAGGTCCTCGCTCTCCTCTCGCTTCTCTTCGTCGCCTCTTCGGTGAGTGGACCACACACGCAGCGCTGAATGGATCCTCTCTTTAGATGGCTGATGTCGCTATCCCCGCCATTCCCGACGTCGGAGGCGCTGTTTCTGGACTCACCGGCGCTCTTCCTGTGGGAAATCTCCTCGGAGGACTCGGTGGCGGTGCCGGCGGAGCTGCTGGCGGTCTCCTCGGAACCCTCGGAGGAGCCCTCGGAGGTCTCCCCATCGTTGGAGGTCTTGCCAAGGGACCCATCGACGCCGTCAGCGGCATTGCCGGCGGTCTCCCCATCGTTGGCCCCATCCTCGGTGGCGCGGCACCCGCTGGAGCTGCTACTGGAGCCGTCGGAGACGCCACTGGCGCCGTTTCCGGAATCGCTGGAGGTCTTCCCGTCGTCGGAGGTCTCCTCGGAAATCTCGGAGGCGCCGCTTCGGGAGCCGCTGGTGATGCCGCCGGATCCGTCGGTGGTCTCCTCGGAACCGTCGAAGGGATCGTCGGAGGTCTCCCCGTCGTTGGAGGAATCGCCAAGGGACCCATCGACGCTGTTGCTGGAGTCGCCGGCGGTCTCCCCATCGTTGGCCCCATCCTCGCCGGCGGAAAGGGAGCCGCGGGCGATCTCGTCGGAAGCATCACCGGAGCCGCCAGTGGCATCGTCCCCAAGATCTAAACTACCGAACCCCAAACAGAAAGGTCATTTCTGTCTGAAATGCTCTGTGCGACTTTTGAGCGTTGAATAAACATTGCAAGCAAGATGTTCATTGTTCATTAAGCAGGCTAGAAGTCAGTTGGAACTCTTCGATTGATAGTAGTGGTGTCAATATGGCGCCGCCTATTTTAGCGTCGATCCGTCTTTTTTTCTTTTCTGTGCGGCTTCTTGGCTTCTTTTAAAAATCATATTTACTACCGTAATTAACTACATACAGTATGTACATGCACACAACTTAAAGAGCTTAATTGGGGAGCCTCAACTGTTCTTCCGTGAACAGATCGGCCATCTCGTGGAATGCATTCTTAAGATGAGTCTGGAAACGATGCGAATCGGTGTTTGCAGCGCTCTTCAACGAGGTTATATGAGCGCAAATGCTGTGGTTTCCGGCAAATCGGTAGCAGATACCGTAGCCTTCTTTGGCTACAGGACCAAAACAGGCTCCCAGCCATGAGCGTTCGGGGTATTTGTCCTCGTCGTGCAAGCCTGTGACGACTGGGGGCTGACTGGTCGATAGGATCCAGGGTTGATTGATGTAATAGTCGAGGAACGGACTCGAGGTGTTCGTTCCGCGGCTCAGGACGTAGAGAACGAAGAGATGACGGTCGACCCCTCTGCCGACCATGCACTCCTTGTTGCGGTAGACGTGCAACTCGCACGCCTTGCGCAGGAGCTGGAGACGCTCGGCTTTCTAAATCTCTGGTTTGAGAGATAACACACGAAGCACTGCCTTACCGAGCACTGCGCATCCTCCATAGCCCTGACGAACGCACACGAATCTTTCGTCACCGGTCTGAGGGTCTCCGTTCGAGAGTTTGCGTAGAAGCGCTGCGACGCCGATTCGTAGGTCAAACTGAATTTTCCCTGGTCGCGGAAGCTCGCCAGCTGGATCGCCATTTGGAGGAAGCCGTCGGGGGAGCATTTTCCCTCTTTGATCTTGTTTTTGCCCCAATCGGTGAAGACTGTGGCGGCAAAGTCAACATCGTCGCGAAGCTGGTCGTAGGTGTTCAGGCAGCGGTCGATTTCCGCTTTGAGCTGAAAATGGCATCGTGCTTTAGATCTGTTTTTAAGGGCGATGCTAAGAACTCTCTGATCCTAACTTTGTTCTGGATTAAGGGATTAGACTATTGGTTGAGTGGAATTTGTGCTATTTAGCTTGGCGTCACAGCCGCCAAAATGCACTCAATCGCAGCGTAACTTACCGGCTCACCAATATTGAAGGAATACCGCTCAGCTAACCGAAGCCCAGCGCTAGGCGTCCAATCCTTATCTGCGTAGATGTCTTCAACCACCGCCGGGTAGTTCATCAGCATATTGTCCATGTAGACGAAATTCTCCATAATATGATCGAATTCAGCGCCGTCTCCAATACTGTGCTCTGTTGTTCCTCCGCACTAAAGAGAGAAGATTGAAGGATTGTACGGCGATTGCCACTCACTCGTCCATTCTTGGCGACAATGTAGTTGAGTGACTTGTCAGCCCAGCGATTCCGGCCATCGCCGGTCAGCATGTTCCGCAGGAAATTGTCCAATACCTCTGGTTTCTCGGGGTTATAGCCGTAGTCGCCCGTTTCCTCGAGTACTAGGAACACAGCCGACGATTCGATCATTTCGAGCGATTCTCTGTTTTTTGGGTCTGCGAGGAAGAACTCCGTTCGATTCTTGCTCCACAGATCGCGCTGATCGGTGGTCAACGCCGCCAAATCAGCTTCACCCTCTGTTGGTTGGTCAGTCCGTCGGAGGAGCTCTTTGAAAACCCTATAAGCGAGAGGATACCGTAACCTGGCCACCAGTGAACTCACTCGGAGAGCTGTTCAGGGGTGAAAATCTTGCCATTTTGATCGAAAAGCTCAATTTTGTAAAAGCATCCCCTGCACAGGACTGCAACGTGTCGGGAAACGCCGTAATTCACGTTTACGTCAATTTCAACGCCTGGCACTCGATTGCCGGCATAACACTAAAACCTCCACATATAACTACCGTACCCTCAACGCCAGAACTCACGTTGTCGTAGTGATTCGTAGAGACCAGACCGCCACCGATGGGCTTCAACCTCTGCCGATCCATTGCGAGCATCGACAACGCTTCAATGTAGACAACATGCGCAGCACGGACGGCTTGATTCGCGGCGCGGTCCTCGATCAGATCGCAATGGGCGACGCTGCTGTTGACAAGAAGGCAGTTTCTACCGTAGAGGTACGCGTACTTCTCCCAGAAGCCGGTGACGTAGTTGTCGGTAAAGTAGGACATCAGCTTCGCGTATCGCTGCAGTTTAGGACCTTCTTCGGTCAGAAATTTCTGCGATTTTGCGACCACATCGTCGTACTCTTCCTAAAATCGCTATTATCAGTCTTGGATACGGTAGCGTCTACTTGCCTTTGAGAGAATCGGTTCAATTGTTTCCAAGTATCTTCGTACAGTATCCTGAAGCTTAGGAACATGGATGTTGGGCAGCAGTCCGGCTGTGGAGCACAGTTTCGGTGGGCAGAACTTGTCTAGCAATTGCTTTAGAATCTAAATACGTGAATTAGCACAACTAGTACTAGAGTACGGTACTTACAAACCAGCATTTTGTAGTCAAAGATGGATTCTTCGGATTTTCAAATAGGAAAGCCTTGTAGGAGAAGTACCAATACTTTAGAAAGCAGCGAATCAAGAATACGGGCGTGTAAGCAGTAAGGAAAGAGGCGATGCCGGTTTGCAGTGCTTTGTTGCCCAAGCATCGAAGAGAGTTCATGAGCAGATTGTCAGGATTGCGTATGTGGTAGGCGGTTGCCGCTGCAAGCGAGGAGCCGAAAATGAGTGGTTTGATGGGGTAGAGGCGGTTGAACAGGCCATTCTAAAGCAAAGAATTTCGACTCATTTCGGTTTGTTTTAAAAGCATTAATGAAGGACTATGAATTAGAGTTCGTAGAGACAATTTCAATTTACATTTCGCCAACATTTCAGTTTAATTATAATACGATTTTTCCAAACGGTCCGACGACATTTCGGTTATAGACACCTCGCTAACAGAACTGAATAAGGTCCTGATGCACAAAAAAAACTACACACGTCACCTTAAATGATGTCTAAGCTTAGCAACACCTGCAAAGCCTGCATCTACAACGCGTTGTCTGACGAAGCACCGACCATTTTTGTCTGCTATCGTAATTTTGATCGGTCGATCGGCCGCCATTACTAGCATTCTCAAAAATCGATTCCAATGTTTGTCAAATCGAAATCCATTAACGAGGCCAAGAGAGCAAAGAATGTCGTAAAATTTGCGCTTAGACATTGCACTAATGTCAGGTTCAATTGATCAATTGACGTAAAACACAATGGACATGTGACGCAATGCCATTTGACACAAACTCGTAGCGCGACAAAAAACAATCGTGCGCTTGGCCTAGGCTCGTTCTAGACTGCGCCAACTGGTTTCGGTTCCAACAGCGTTGTTTTGTGCACCAACTTTTGTACTCCTGAACGCGGTCAGCGTAAACGACTTAAATTTATAGGTTCATTGAATCCCTGAGTCAAAGGTCCGCACACTTCAACGCAGCCAAAAACTCCTCTACAATACCTGCTACAGTAATCTATGATTCACGCAGGCATGAAGCAGTTTTGTAAACATGTTAAGCAAACGTAATTTTGTGAAAAAAAATTCCGATGAAAAAACCAAATTGAATTCGAATGTTAACGCAGCGTTAGACCGAAGATTGCGGTTTTGGGAGATAAACAAGATCCAATCACTCACATAGCTCCTGTACGCGGTCCTGCTCAGCGTTGTGGGATAGTAGTAGCTGATTGTGTAGGGCGGTTTCACAGTCGCCTGATGCTGTTTTGCCATTTTATCCTGAAAATCAATCGCAGCTGCATTTACAAAATAACACGCGAGTCACGTGGTCCCGCCGCTTCTCTGCGAAAACTAGCGGCAAGTCGACAACAAGACGTGCGGCTGGTGGCTCAGACACATCGATAACAACATGACGGCGGTGGGTGCGTCAGAGAGCTAAACAAACAACAAGTCCCTGGCGACGAGCAAAGTTTCCGTTCAAGCGCGCGCAATTTTCCGCGAGTGCGAAACGAGATGTTGACGTCGGCGAGCGAGTGCGAGCGAGCGAGCGAACGCGCGTCCATTGTGTTGTTTTGTGCGCACACAAAACGTCGCCGTTTGTGGTGACCGACGTCGAGACGAGGGGAGCGAAGATGCGATTTGTTCGCTGACCTGGGCGGGCGCGAAGAGTTTCTCACAAAAAACGTCGTCAGGCGACCCTTTAAGTGGCCGCGGCCGCCGCGAGGACGCAGCTGACGACGAAGGGTAAAGAATTAAAAAGTGTACTTTGCCCGCCACGTTGTTCCGCCACCGCCGACGTCGTAGTTTGTTCGTTGTCCGATGATCGAGAAAGAGAAGAGAAGAGGAGAAGATGGCGGAAGCAGCGATGAGCAGCGGCGAAGCGAGCGAGCGAGTGGAGAGATGGATGATGAACACGTAGCAGCTAGACGAATGTGCTCCGCTGTGGTCGGCGTTTTAGCGCAAACCGCTAGTGTGAAACGAAGGCGTGAAATCTGAAGCAATGCGATAATGGAGCTGTGAACAAGCGGAGTGATAGAGCATCATCGTGTTTACGTCATTTGGAGGTTAGCGCTCTCATTTGAACAATTAACGATCAAAACAGGTCTACCGTAATCCTGGAAATGTGGCAATGCACGGAAGCCCTCCTTGCGCTTATTTGCGCTTCTCTTTCCCTTATCGGTGTCGAACGCCTTTGCAGATAGCACTACCACACTGATAGGAAGCCAAATGGTCCGATTTCTTAGTCGGGCACAGGCAAACTACAACTGCTAACTGTAAACTTCAAAAATTGTGTTCAATCACACTACATCGCTGTCAAGGTCAGAGCGAAAACAACGGTTTACATTTTGCGTAAAGATGAACGACCCGCCGCATGCAGCTGAGTCCAAAGTCGAGTTGTAAACGTTAGGTTTCCTTCGACTTTCAGAAATTTAGTCACAACATGATAAACATATTTTCATACAATCGCAAGCGACAGTAATCCTATTGCTGCAAGGTCATCCATCCGCTTCGTCTTCCATCATGGTCCTGCTGACTCATCTGCGGCCAAATTCTAAACATTTCAGCGCGTTGGCAAGAAAATCAAACAAAAATAAGCGGAAATTGAATTAGCGGCTCCTCGCAAATATCACGCCAGACTATAGTGGAATACGGTATGATGAATGGACGGTTGAATGCCTTAAGCGTGACAGGTTGCATGTCAAGCTGAACTTAAAGGGACACGGCCATGAACAACGAGTGTTCTCAAAATGATTTGAAATTTGGTGTACTGGGGGGTTTTCGAGGTCGCTGGAATTTTAGAAAAAAAATTTTGGTCGCCCACTAACATTCTGGCGCGACCAAAAATTCCAGCGTCCCCGAAAACCCCCCAGTACCAAATTTCAGATCAATTTGAGAACACTCGTTGTTCATGACCGTGTCCCTTTAAGCATAACTCAGGATGTTTTGCCTAGTTTTAAGCATAACAAACTTCAAAGAACAGCACCGGTTTTTTCAACACTTCTCTTGGTCGCTCAGTCTGCATTAAATTGTGTTGAGTTGAAACAAGTTCAGATGGATACGTAGAACTGTCTTTTCAGTTGATGTTTTTCATTTTTTGTTGTTTAATTTCCACCGCGTCATATCAGCGAAAACCTCATGTCAATATTTCACAAAACCGACCAAACAGAAAAGCTGCAAATATAGAATATCGATTCAATAGAATGGTAAAGTTGTTACTATCTCAAATATGAAAAGTGCGTGGAAATGCGTGCCACAATTTCATGAATTTAAAGCCAATTTCAGAATTCTCAGTGGCAAAATGACGTGTTATGCAAACTTGTTTTGGTTTTTTAAGAAAAGTTTAAATGTTAACATTAAATCGCATACATGCTTTGTTCAATAAACACAGCCGACTTGTCCTTGCGAGCAAAAACAATTTAATATCACCTTATGCAGCTGTTAGATAAATGAATGAGGGAGGTTGATTGGTTTTGTGGGTTTGCTCATAAATGCTGTTAGGTTGGTTCTCAACGCTCAGCGTGAAATGTTGGCGAGTATGTGCGTTTATCTTTAGCTGCGTGAACGATGAATTCATTCTAGATTGCACGCGCAACCAAGACAAGTCGCAAAGTAGGATTCTTGTTGAAACGGAGCGCAATTAAAGCACGTTCTTAAACGCAAAATCAATGAACGTTTGCGTTGATTTTGACATTGCAACAAGTTGAGCTTGACATCTTGACAATTTCAAGGTCACTCTGGCTAATTTTTGGGTGTTTTTGTAATTTTTGTTTTGAACTTGCCTTGGCCCTGACGCTTTCAAGCAAAGGATTGCCAAGAAAATTCGATCTTCTCTCCTGAAACGTAGCAGTTATTTCAAATTGCTACTTAAACAACTTGTGCCTTTGTCATTAGTTGTCAACTGCCATGCTTGTCAGTTGGTTGAGACTCCGTTGACGCTTGACAAAACAGTTCTCGTTCAAACATTTTTTATCGAACATCTATCTTACGCCGCTATCTTACGTTCAGGTTCCTAAACCGAAAATTGACTCTTCTGACTCTGAAAATACTCTAGCTGCTGCTATCATCTTCGTTGTAGGTTTTGAAACGCAGATTTTAACTGACAGGCTTGTTTAGCTTGGTGCGGTTGGCATCTGCGTTAATAGCTGCGCAATCCTGGTTGTTATTCAAAGACGTCTACAGAAGAATCCGTTCGGGATTCTGTGCCTAGCGCATATCTGCCCGGATGTCATCATCTTAACTACGTTCACCGTATTCTGCGCTCCGGTGACTTTTCTGTAGGTGGAATTCGCTTTACAATCTACGATAATCCCTGCTTCAGACAGGTCAAATCGATTCAAATCACCGAAATCAGCAAAATTCTTGGTCACGTCGATTTGATAGCGTGGAATGTTACCGTATACTCGCATGTTTTCATCGCTATCAATCGCTTCACAGCGATCTACTTTCCTATAATCTACCGTAACTTTTTTAAAGTCAAGACGACTATGGTAATTGTCTTCTGCTATGCGACACTCGCTTGCGTGCAGACAACTCCGCTCTTCTTTGGTGCGTTTGCCTCAAACAACCACAAGCTACAGCTGCTGAGTTTCAGAGGGATGCTTCCTGTTCTACATACCAAGCTTCTATCTCTGGTCGTTCTCGCAGACACGCTGTGGTTCAATTATCCAAACAGCAGACATGTCTCTGGGCATCACCCTCATGACCACCGTGATGATCGTCAATTTCTGCACGTTCTACAAGATTAAGAGAACGATAAAGAGCTTCAACAGCAGCCAGACCAGCGTCAGGAGCCAGCAAGTCCAGGATATCAAGTTCTTCATGCAGGTGAGGACAGCGTTGATGCGCTTAAACAACTCCAATCCGCTTAGGCTCTGGTGCAAGCTACAGTCTACATTGCTAAGAAACTCTCATTCTACGTGTTTTCGCGTTTTGCAACTGACAAGTGGACGCTTTTCTTCTTGACCTTCTTCGCCTGGATCATGTGTCATCTGCTCGATGGAGTCATCTTGATCGCCTACAACTACAACAAGCAGAGCAGAAGAGTTGTGGCGGATACGACGACTAAATTTTGATGAAGGTGTGAGAATCTGAGAAATTCAATTTTTCCTAAAGCTCTGATTTTTAACGGTGATTGTTCTCTCTTTCATAATTAGGCGTCAAGAACACAATTCTGAGCAAAACACCCCACGCGTGTGAACGTGAATCATGTTTTCGGCTTCGTTTTGTTTGAAGCTCTTGGTTAATTGCCGTCAATTGTTTGGTTCCTAACGATCTCCTCTTCCAAAATAACGACCACTAAATCACGTTTTTTTCCAACAGTTGACCGGCGACGTTTAGAACTTGCGTGCGGATTCATTTTCAATCGGTTTTGACCTTATGAAATTGTCGTTGTTCTTCTTTTGAGAACGTTTTTCTATGTTCTTTACAATAACCTTACAGTGCTTTTGCTCTTGCCGATATCGAATCCCAGACAAAAATCCAAGAAGTACGTTTAAAGCTTGGTTTTTGGCCTGTTGCACCACACGCGTTCTAGAGGAATTGACATTTTGTGCACCGCACCAAGTGCACCGCGCTCCTTATCAACTGAAAATTACTTAAAACCATATATCTCAAAAACGCTTGCTGTTTGGGGGGCTGAGCGACTTTTGCTAAGGTAGCTCCTTGTAGGGCAATCTACGAACCCTGAAAACAACCGGTTTGTTTTCAAATCCAGCTGGCCGATGACGATGCCGAATAAGGGCATTTTGCCTGAATCTGATGTCTATTCATTCGGTCGTTTCTTTTTAAAAATAATCGCAATCTTGTGTTCGTCCTCTTCACCTCTGCCCTCCGCAACGTGTGTTCCGAGCGATAAACACGTGTTCCTAAAAACAGCCCTAGAGTGCACCGTTTACATGTCCACTGTTGCGATCTGTGTTCTTTGATCCGCCACTGCTCCATGAATGAGTAATTGATATCTTTCGTTTGTTATTCCAACGACCACCACCATTGTCGTGACCTTTCAGTCAAAAGCCAACTTCTGACTAATGCTTGTAGTTGCGGCTTTCAGACTTTCTGAATAGTGTTTGTCCGAGTTTCAACGTTAATTGGATTTTATTCAACGCTCTTTGTCCACACACCAGTTACGGTGTTGTGTTATTGTAAATTGGGAAAGGGAATGGGAAAGTTCGCATGCTGGTGCTCGCGTACTGTCGCGCCCGCACCAAATGCACTCAACTTTCAGCGGAAAACGCGAACGATCTATGATAAATTGTTTGAGAGAAAGTTGCTCGCAAGGCTTACATCTCCTTTTTGTCCTGATCTAGATCACATACATGCAATGGCAACCGAGGAATGCTGATTGGAAAAGTGACCTAACTTGTAGATCCGAGTTATTCTGTCCAAAACAGCTCGAGTCGACGCGCGCGACTCTCTGACACCAAGCATGTAGCATCAAAGTTGCAATAATGGACAAAACCACCCTGAACAGTCAGGTCTGTCTTGAAACGTGCATCGATCAAAAACTGAGCGCGCTTTCTGCATTTAGGGTGGTTGCAGATCTACATTGTTGACAGTTTCTAAAGTAAATCCAGTGCAGAAGCACTAACAGCGTTTAAAACCTACCTAGACCGCCCAGAGTGCAAATTTACTTCCAAAGAGTTAAATTGGAACTTTTTGTGGAGATGGAAAGTTTGTAGTTAATTGGTGACGTTGCGACATCTCATGCACTTTCTGTGAAAATCTCTCTTTTAAGTAGCGTTGCGTTTACAGCCACGTTTGCTACGAGACCGACCCTTCTAAGCTCACGCCCATTTCGTTTAAAACCTCACAATCAGAGGGAATTGGAGCATTCTTAAAGAGCGCGTTTTTCACTCCTTTGGCTGCGGATTATGCAAATCCAGAAAATCTCCTCTTGTGAGCGAGATGAACTATTTTCGGACGTTCACTGGATGTGAGCGTTACACAAAGTCGGGCTATATTCGCAGTGTATCTTCATTGTCCGAGTTCAGGTGTGTGGGATAAACAGACTGGTTGTTGTCGGAAGGTCTGTTTTTGAATTTAAGTACAACACTATAAATGCTACTACCGGGTAGAAGTTGAAAATTGTCCTATAATATAATATAACGAGTAATCGAGTAGACCCGCGTCTATCAGGTCATTCGCCAATAACATCCCCAAATATGGTTTCATTCGAGGTGTGCACGACTTCCTCGCCATGAACGCCACGGACATTGACAGCGCAGCCACGGACGCTACCGTAGCGGCGGCTATAATCTTCACTGTGAGTGCAGAAAGTGAAACGTTCAATAACTTGTGTTCTAGTTTGGCTTTCTCGGCATCTGCGTTAATAGCTGCGCAATCCTGGTTGTCATTCAAAGACGTCTACAGAAGAATCCTTTCGGGATTCTGTGCCTAGCGCATGAGATCCCCGATGTCATCATTCTGACCACTTTTACCGTATTCTGCGCTCCGGTGACCTTCCTGTAAGTCGCGTCACTCAGTTTTGATGCTGAATGCTGAGTTTAGGCAAGCCACATCCGTCCGCGCGACAGAATTGAGCAAAATTCTTGGTCACATTGACTTTATCGCGTGGAATGTTACCGTATACTCGCATGTCTTCATCGCTATCAACCGCTTCACAGCGATCTACTTTCCCATTGGCTACCGTAACTTCTTCTCGCTCAAAACGACCTACATCATTGTCAGTTGCTATGTTCTCACTGCGATCCTACAGACTACGCCCCTGTTCTTTGGTAAATCAACGCAAAATTCGCTAATTCCATTCAAATTGTAGATGGCTGCTTCCTCTTCTACATCCCCGACGTCTATCTGTGGGCTTTTTCGCAAACCGACTGCGGCGCAATGCTTCAAAATGCCGACATGACGCTCGGAATCAGTTTGATGACCGCAGTCATGGTTATTGACTTTTGCACATTCCTCAAAATCAAGGCGACCATGCGGGCAATCAGCAGAAACCAGCTCGGAGGCGACGAGAGCCAGCAGAACCAAGATATTCGGTTCTTCATGCAGGTACAGCGATGCTCGCTGTAAGACGCGCTGTAACCGCATTTCCAGGCTCTGGTCCAAGCGATTGTGTACATAGTCAAGAAACTGTGCTTCTACGTGTTCTCGCGGTTCGCAACCGGAAAATGGTCGCTCTTCTTCACCACCTTCTTCGCCTGGACAATGTGTCACGTACTCGATGGAGCCATCTTGATCGCCTACAACTACAGAAGCGATAAAAGGTCGTCGGCGGTAGTTGGTACTACAATGGCGTCAAGAACGTATCAGTCGAGCGCGAGATTGTGAGCAGATTTGAGCAGAATGGAATGGAAAAAAGGTAAAAGTGGAGTTTTTTCTCGCCTGGAATGTCTTTGATCGAATGTTGAATTTTGAATTGACTTTACGTATAAACCAATATTGTGTATTGTCGGCAAGGTGTCAATCTATCTTTTGCGTCCAATATTAAGCGAATTGGTCTCTCCACAGCCGAACACCATCGATTTTTATGTTTCATAGCTACTGAGTGTGCGCAAAAGATAGATTGACACCTTGCCGACGTCGCTATGAGATCAGATTTTGCAGAAATTTGCGACAAAACGCGTAATTTGCCTCGGTAGGTCCGATACGTTAACAACGCCAAGCGCTGTCAGCAACATTCCAGTGCGCGCGTTCGAAAGTGCGAACTTTATAAAGTAACGTTCGATTCCGATTCGACAATAAGGCACAATACAATTGATCTAAACTGCAATAGAACCGAGATGTTTTGGTTACTCATCCAAAATGCAAGTGAGCTTCTTAGTTCGTCTCGAACGCATTTGTGTCATCCCCGTCATCCGAAGATGCTCCAGTCAAGTCTTCATCAAATCCCGCCGTTTGAATTTAGCCTTTTTTGAATCTGCTAGCACTACTTCCAGGCTTACTACTTTGTGTAATTGCATGAAATTGATCTAAAATGCGGACAAGGCAAGGAAGGGCCCGAGTTTTTGTAGGATCGTCGGACCTTGCGCCGGACAACTTGAAACTTAGTCATAAGTTGGGCATGATGCGCTTGCGGCATTTGCTCTAAAACGTTGATTGCGCTTACGAGAATGCGACCGACTGTGACAACGCTAATACGACAAGAACTCGTGTATTTATTGACCCGTTATTGTTGACCTAATCAATCACTTGCTCCTCTACAAGAGCGTCACCGTCATCGGTTTCTTCTTCTCGCTGAAGCAACAAAAGAAGAAGTCTCTCCTCAGCGACCTAAATTACGTTTTCAGTTCTCAAAAAAATGCCTCAATTCCTTACCGTATCAGCCATAAATGAAGCATTTGAGGCAAGAGCAGCTTGTCGAAGCAGAGTAGAGACACTTTCGTAAACTCTGATAGCGCGTTTTCGGCCATAAACTTGCGGTAGTAGTGAAAGAGGAAGAGAGCGAACATGTCGGCGACGAACTTGACCACTCCCTGTATGAGAATCACCTTCTCGTTCACATGCAGGCGGACCGTTTGCATCTGATGGCGTTGAAAGAAGAGGTAGTGGAAAATGTGGATGTAGGACAGCAGTTTGAAGGTCGTTGTGGTGAAAACAACGAGCATCCCTGCTACCTCGAGCTCGTAGGAGAACGGCTTGTTGTAGTCGAAATAGCCGCCAAAGACGTTTTTCGGAATTTTCACGACGCAGAGCGGCGTGTGCAAAAGAATGAAATGCGCGATTCCAAATGTCCAACCGAAGAATTTTAGGCTCTAAAGGGCCGATCTACGATTTCATACTGTGATTGCTGTGACAAACCTTGGCTATGCTCTCGTATCTGGGTAGACCGATGACCACATTGACTCGATCGAGCGCAAGGACGAGCGCCAGAACGCAGTCGGTCTTCGATGCAGACCACATGCCTATGACGCCAGTTGCCGTGATGTTAGAAGGATCCTGGCCGAGGAGATTCTCGATGCCGAAGATCACAACTGCAGGAACGGTAAGACACTGGACGACGCCAAGTTGGATGATAATTTGAAAGCATTCCCGTTTGTAGTATTTGTGTTTTGAACGGAAGATCTGCAATTCATGGACGTTTTATGTGAATGTCAAGTTTTTGATCAAATTTATCATGGTATTATCATTTTCATTATATAGTATTTTCATGGAATGTTCAGTTTAAAATGTCTGAAAATGAGCTGTTAAAGAAGCCAGTAACACGCTTAAAGCTTAAATTTGAGCTAAAGTTTCCTTCTAAGCTACACAACTGAGTATTATTTGGGGCGAGCTTATTGAGCCCAAAATGTGCTAAGCAGCAAGAATTGTGCTGGTATAAGTTTTGTTGTTGTTGATAAGAGTTGTAAATAGCTTTATCTTTAGCATCGTTCAAGACTTTTCACACCAAAACCAGAACTGACTTCAGCCCAGTTGACGACATACAGCGTTTACTGGCACACTGCAAGAAAAAGTGCAGATTGAGCCATTAAACCATAAACCATTGAGCCATAAACCAGTAAACCAAACTAATTAAATTAAATTTCCGTCAAATTGAGTTGATTTTTACAAGTAGAACGGGCTCCCGGAAAAGTTTACCACTGACCGGTCCATTTTCCACATATTTGTATCATTTGACAACGCAATTAACAATTCGTTCGACTAAAATCTGAGTATCTATTGAGCTGTAGAATCACCCACAATTTGTACGGCTTAACCTCACGTATACAACTCAGAAAAAATTGAGTTTAAGGGCAAATGACGAATGAGTTGAAAGTAATCTTTGCTTCCTTACAAATCAAGCTAATTTGTTAACGTTGTTACCACTGTTTCCGGGATAATTCTAGACAGGACTGGGAGGAAAATTCTTACATTTGCAAAAAGTCCAGAAATTCCAGAATTTTCTAAATGTCTAATTTTTTCGGTTTTGCTTAAATCGTTAACACAACTCACGTATATGATCCTTAAATAGCTCCCAGCGAGGAGCAACGGGATCAATATGTACACGAGCACAGTGAATAGGACATCGGCGAACATTGCCGCGTGAGAAGAATCTGAAAGTACTTCCGCTATAAACCGATTACAAATCGCGCAAGAGTGCATCGAGTGCACTACTACACAATCACATGACACGCGCGCAGATTGAGTGGCGTAGGCACTTTTATCTAGAGATCTTTAGAACCCGAACACGCTTATGTGGCCAATTTAGGTCAAGACTGTTGCGTAAAAGGAGGATGAAGTAGGCGCAAAATAAAGATAATTGGAATCAGTGATGTCACATTTCAGTTTTCCACTTTCGAATCAGTGGTGGAAAACGCAGGCTCAAACCAGCCTGTCACGTTGTCTACTGTCGGTTATTTGCTGCACTGATACCTTCAACATCATTCACAAAGTACAAAGACCTACTAAACGAACAAATGACGCCTGCTCGAGACAACAACCCCGCTAATGACGCTGTTTGATCCGACTTTTGAACACCAGGCGGTGCTGACGTTGATGTCACACCAACCGGCGGCACCTAAGCCGGTCAAACACCCTTTAAAAATTCCAACATTTATCGCATTCCAGCGTACACATAAACACGTAGACGCGTGTTTTTGTCCCAAACGTCAACGGCGTTTGGCCATAAGTGGGAAAGGAAATCGCGAAACAAACAAAGCTATTCACGAGCGCGTAGGTTTAACATTGCTAATAATGTTAAGTGGTTTGATTCGGAGGGATTTTCTGCCTCAAAAGGTCGTCGACTTAATGTAATTCTCTTGAGCAGAGAAGCCGCCGGTTGGCGACTCAACTCACCGACTTGGTTCTTGGAAATGAACTCATTTTAACGTTCAATATCAGCAAATCGTTCCTGTTTTGGAACAACAAGAGTAACGAGTCAAATGAATCCAAAATGACTCGGAAGTCGACTCGAAATTTCGATTCGTCTCACCGACTCAACTCGAATTTGTGTTGACGTTGAGTTGGCTTCACTGCCCAGGGGAATTTCCGGGTGTATGACCTCAGAGAATCTTGTTGTCAGTGAAAACAGGTCAGGTTGAGGACGTGACGTGAGAGTCAAGTTGAGATCTCTGGCCTAATGGTCAAATCACTAATTTAGACTCAAATTAAACAAGGATACATTGGAAAAAAAATGAATTTGATTTTCTTCTGAGTTTCCGAGTTTCCTGCTGATAGGCGCGGATAGAAACTAAATCTTGAATACTTCGCACCGACTACAACCATTTTCACACGCTCCAGAGCCATAAAATCACAAATTTCAAATATTAGCTGGCATAGTGCGCAAAATAAGCCGTTAAGTCACAGCCCTAGTGCAAGGCCGCTGTCGTTATTTGCCAATAGTCTGCCATGCCAGACCGCTGGTATAGTGCCAGAGGCCTGGGACAACAGCAGCGAGCAATTACAAACGGCGCCAAGATGGATTAACGCCTGAGAAGGTCGTAATGAAGTCTTATTTCAATTCAATTCATCAAGAAACACGCGAAAAGCGAAAAACACAAGGTTTACATGTTAGCAATTTGATTATTCAGCGGAGTGTTAATGAATGAAAAAGAGAACAAAACAAGCGGATTATGAGGAATTAGGGAAATTCGCTGGAATACGGGAAGCAAACACAATCGCGTGCGTCTGCTTCCCAAAAGAGAGAAACAACACGAGAAATTGAGTTTTTTTAATTACAAATTTGTTTTGATGGATCTAGACAGTAGACACTGCAAATTACGCTAAACGCTGTCCTTCAAAATGCTTTGAATTGAACGGAAAAACAAGCGCGAGACTCCAGATTTGCAGTTTGGTCTCAAATAGGTCAGCAACTATAGAGAACATGTCTTTGGGAGCAGAAAGCTTCATTGGACAAACTCAATGGCTTCGTCTGATGCATGGCATTTCAAGTTCGACACACCGTCGGCGCTGAGAAACTCGATCCTCACAGTAAAGTTCCGAGTACCCGAAACCCGATCTCTGTCGGTTTCGACGTCCTTTGTGTTGTCCTGAACGACCATTTGCATGACTCAGAAGGAGAAAGAAGGAATTAATTAGATTGGAATCGAAGCATTTCTGGACATGCAGACAGACAACGACACGAGCCAAACGGGTGACACAACGAGTTCGCTGAAAGGAGCTTGCAAGCCAGGCTTATTTTCTTTTAAAATAAGTTATTTTTGTTTGCGGGGTGAAATCCATCGTTTCAAACGAACAAACTCGCGTAGGGATTGAAGCTTCCCACGCTCCCAATTGAGCGCGATTGTTTGGCACACACCTGATTACTAAGGTAAATCGAGGGTTTTGATTACGTAGTAGTAAGCGTGGAGCGTAGCAAAACAAGGCCCAATAAAATGTACGCGTCAGTAAAAATGGGGGCGCGATAACCGCCGCGTAGTTTTAGATTTAATTTAATTTGCACCTGTCTGACCACTAGCAGCTGTCTGTTATTTCTGGAAGCCAAAAGCGATCAGTTTTGACGAGCCTACAGTTCTTAAATATGGTTTTTGCGGCCTTTTGCAGTCAGGAAGCATCAAAACTGTCCTGGCCACTTTGAATTAGAGCTAAAGACGGAAAGACTCATGTCTGAGACGCGAAAACCCAAATCCAACTAGCGCGACGCCTCACCATTGCTCCTCAGTTCACGAATAATACAGTAGAACAGAGCAATAAAAACGATTTTTGTAATTATAGCTTTCCATTGAGCAACACCCAAAGACACTAGAGAAGTACGTGTCAGACAGACAAAGACTGTTTACAACTCTGTATGAATGCATTTCTGATCAGTTCCAGACGCGACGTAACCACTCTCTCACAGACAGAGCCACGTATAAAGGACAACCAACGCCTCTCAGGCTAATAATAGATGCCAGAAACTGCAATGGCAATCTCTGGAAACGCGTATAGTTTATGCTCACGTTCTGTGGAGACGCTGCGGCGTCAAAACAAGCCTTCAGAAACGGAGCAGAGTGGCGGAAGTAGCAGCTCATTGACAATTTGTCACTCAGAGACTGAAAAACAAGTATAAATCAAAACCTAGCGGCTGTGAAACTGAGACGGGGAGGCGGCTGTTTTGAGATCTTCAGGCCGATATGACGGCAAGGCAAGTTCTAAGCTTTCACCTTCTCTCTGAGGAGCGCAGACGAAAAAAACGAGGCTAGACCGCCGCCAGACACTCGCTTATGAGGCGCTTAGACTCTCGAATAACATGAACGAAGCGTTGTACATAGAAAAAGATTATAAGAGGGAGCGTGGAACGCGCCGAAAACAACTTAATAATGAACAAAGACCTTTTGGCGATTGGCTAAATTACGGTTTTGGCGGCAAATTGGTCGTCAAAACATTGAACTTCCTTTTTGGGGAAGAAGAGACGTAATCAACGCTGAAAATGGGCTCTGCGCGCACGTTTTTCGTCTAACAGGGAGCTCTTTTTACTGTGCTCTGTTCCAAAAACAGACGTGCAAAGTGCGCTTGGAACAGATTTAAACATTACTTTGCATTTGGAAGTGGTGTGATTTGGGTACCACGCAATAAAACGCCGTTACACAGATGGACAGGGAAGCGCGGCACATGGCTTCTGGAAGCCCCTAAAGGCAATAATAAGAGCGGGATTACGGTTGTTTACGCAACTTTCAAATAAACAGCGTCAATGTTTTTTAAATGCAGCACTCATCAAATGCGGTTGCTCCCGTGTAGTAAATGGCAGGAAGGACGCTTTTGCGACTGTTTGATGGGAAGAACAGGCAACAGGAAGCAAAGCGAAACGATAGTTGCAAAGTACAAGATGAGGACGTGGTAAATTGGCTCGCGGAAGGGTGAACAACAGATTCACGGGGAAGAGAAATGAAAAGCAAACATGAATGAGGTTCAGCAGGCGAGGGAGAGGCGGGTGTTGGAGTCAACTGACTGATGTCCTTGCTGAAACGAGCATTAAATATAGTGCACAACCGGTTATGGCACTTTCGAACTGGGGAAACAATTATTCTAGCTTACCCAACCACAATTCGGAAAAACAATAATATTGTTCATTACCACACGCAGCTGCCCACGTTGAACTGAAAAGGCAACTGCCACGATTCACTTTGAGCATTTGTTTCTTGGAAAACGAATTAAGAAAAACGGCAAGCAGACACTTTGGTAACTCAAAGAATGGCTTTGGATAAATCGCTATTGGATTCTGAATTTCGACATTTCGGTAAGGGGCCTTTTTGAGCGAAAATTTGAGTCTATTCCGAGCTATTTGGGATGCTGCAAAGAAGAAGTGAACAGACCGGTACCATCGAAGCAGACGTTCGTAAAGCAGACACGAGAAAGCAGACAGGGTAACGTCAGACTGAGCTTCCTCCAAAGCTGTTTTTGAGTTAGCGAAATGTCGTTGAATTGTTTAAATTAGCGATTCTGTTGGGTTTGACGAATTGAACACCAGAGTCCGAGCGTCAAAGCTGACTCAAAAACAGAATTTTAAAGCTCCACAAAACAGCTCTCGACATTCGTTAAACGCAATTCATTTAATAATTTATCGCAAAGACATCAAATCACTCGTACAAGAAACACACGTCGTCCACCGTCTGCATCGGGTCATCTTCGTTGCACTGAAAGGTCTCCGCAAATTCGCTCATCTGACCGACAATCGCGTTCGCCCTGATCGTCTCTCTCGGGTGGCTGCCCTTCAGCTGAGCAACTTCTCGCTCGAGGTCGTAATTCGACGAAGAAACGCAGAATTTCGACGCGATTCCAATGAAGAACCACTCAAAATCGTTGAATTTGTCGAATCGCACTCGGCGTGCAGCATATCGCTTCGACGGCCCATCTGATTGAACGACGTTTGATAGCGCGCGGAACGCAATCCGAGAGCCTTCGACGTCCGCGAATCCTTCTTCGGATTTTGCGGCGCCGTTCGGTGCGACGACGTTGCCGTCGTCTTTTGTGAGCGTGAACGAGCTGTAGTAGTTGTCGTAGCACTGTGTGGCGTTGCGAAATTCTTCACTCTTGTGATGAGTGAAGTGTTCGCGGAACGGCTTGCGGCGAATGCCGAGCGAATGCGCGATCTCGTGGGCGAAGGTGGCTCCGATGGTGCCGTAGATGAATCCGAGCGGGAACGGATCTTTGTAGATGTGAATGTAGGCGGGAAGGATGACCTGAAACGTTTGGAATAGCTGCAATTGCCGAGATATCCAAGAAATGACCCTAATTTGAGCTTGAACTTTTGGAAACTTGTCTATACAAGCGCCAGACACTTGGTCTTTGGGTATTAATTCTGTTAACTTAGTTAACTTTGTCTTGTGTGTCCTACCGTATGCGTGAACGTGTTGTAGGCGTTGTACGCGAGCAACGAAGACTTTCTGTTCTCTCTGTCGAGTCCGTCGTCAAAGTCGCCGTTCAACGACCGGTGTAACTTGTCCGCCAAGAGCAGCGCTTCGGTGTACAGTTTGAATCGACACGCTCCTTCACATGTCGCTCCCCTGAAAGCGGCCGCGGCGTTTAGTGTCCGAACAACAGAAACATACTGTTGATCGAGTTGGAGCTTCTTTGCATTAATCGCAAATTGGTCCTGCGTAAACTCGATGGCGCTGCTGAGCTTCTCAGTGTTGTAGAAAACGTGAGGGAAGCCTAGGACAGTTTCGAATCCGCTTTCCAGGTAAGTCACGATTTTCTGCTTGTCGCGAGCTTCCAGCCACGCGCATTCCTCGATCACGGCGACTGCTTCCTCTCTGACGTTCTCGAAGATTTCGCTGAGAACGTCGATCAGCTCCAGCGGGAACTTTTCGCCCTCGAGCATCTCTTGCGCCCACAGCATGTAAAAGTAGGGTGCTTGAGAGTCTTTGATCCGGCTGATGAACTCAGCTTGCAGCGACGCAGCGCTCGTTTTGACGTGGAACATTGGATTGTGGTCTTCAAAGCGCTTGTAGACTACGGTAAGTCCTGCCAGCCAAATGGGAATTTGGACATAGAGCGTTTCGAAGAATCCGCGGACGATTCCTCGAAACAGCGGAGGGCAAGTGCTGTACTCGCATTCGCTAGCGCGATCGTTATCGCCAAGGCCTGAATGAAGAATCGATCGGTACAGAGATGTGCGCGCTGCTGCTGCTGGTTACCTCCGAACTTGAGCTGAATGGTCTGAGACTCGTCGGTGAACTTAATTTCCGGAATTTTCGCTCTCCCCAGCGCCGCTTTTCTACCGTATCCTTCGCCAAGTTTGAAATGATCGTCTTCGGCCTTTTGAGCTTCAATCACCTAAAACGCTTCATGGCGGAAGGGATGCTCGGCTCACTCGCACGCTACCTCTCTGAATTGGCGGAGAATCGAGTCGTTGCTCTGAAGGAAGAAATCATCGATGAGCTCTTTCATTGACTCCTTTTTCTGCGTTTCGAAGAGGTCATGTGCCGCGTTCTCATCTCCATTGCAGACGAATTCGTTGAGGTCAACACAGGGACGCACCGACGTGGAGAAGAGTTGAGAGAATGGAAACGATTCGCCGTTGTCGATTGAATTTGCGGAGGCGACGGAGGAAAACGCTAGGACGCTAAGCGTCACGACGAGGGGGACCATCGAAACGCGGATCTAAAGCGAAGGTGCAGAAGACGTCGCTTTTTGCTGTTTTTGTAACTTTGTCGCGATTAGTCAGCGGCCACGGCGACGGCGGCGCTTTCACAACTTTGACATGTTCGTGCTTTCCAACCTTTGTTCGCGGCTATTTTCAGAATAGCTCTAAAGCAGAGCGCGCATTCCACGCATTGTACTTGTAGTGGCTTCTTGAAGACAGAATTGAAATCCCTAAATTTGTCTTTTGCATAGGAATTCTTTGACGGTTGCCATTAGAACTTCAATTCTGGCCTGAAACAGCACAAAAGCCTAATCACGGCGACATGCATTTTGGTGCTGGCCTACTGAACATCCTGTGTCCAAAATTTTGATTACTTTCACTACACGCTTCTGAGGAGTCCGCCATCAGCTCCGTTGGCATCACCAGAGCCTTTTAACCCGCCAAGGAGTCCGCCGACGAGGGGGAGTCCGCCAAGAAGATCGGTGGCGGCGGCGACAGCGAGAAGAGAGAAGAGAACCTATGTCTCCAAAATCATCCACAATCGAGGCAAAGCAAATTAGGTTTTTAAGCGTTTTACACAATCTGCTGTGATGAACAACAATCTAGTAGTTAATCCAAGGAACTGCGTAGGGATTTCGGTTGTACATCAATGGCGAGTAGTAGTAATCGGGACTGTAGTAGCCGGAGTTGTAGTCTTCACCGCCGTTCCAATTATAGCTTGGAAGATTCCATCCGTAGTCGTTTGATCCATAGTCCCAGTTGTCGTACGTTGGCACCGTATAGCTGCAATTATTGGGCTGATGATGCCAAAAAGTGGAAGAACACGTACCTCGATGGAAATGCTGCGACTGAAATGATCAGAGAGGCGAACACGAGCGCAAGGCGCATCATAGCGTAACTTGTTGACGGTTCAGGCGGAGGTCGCGCAACGACCGCCCTTTAAATGGAACTCGGTTATGTTATAGCGCCTTGCGCTTTGTTTGTTTTCTAAAGAAAATGCGTGAAAAGCAAACAGCATAATCCGCTAGGTAAGCTGATCTGCACGGAGGTCGCGCAACGACCGCCCTCAAACAAATCCTATTTGGAATGACGTGTCCTGCTGTTAGTTTACGAGTTCTGAGATTTGGAAAAATGGAACTCCAAATTAATCGCATTTGCATTCAGCAACGTCGCTGCAGGGGCTATCTAACAATAAGCGGTAACCACAATTTACCTTTACCAAAATCTTCTTGGAATGTGACCAATCAACACGCAATAGCCAATGCCAATAAAGAAGTCATATTTTCTTACTTACTGTGCCTTAAAATGTATGCTACAAATACATCGTTGCATTGTACAGGACATCACAGTTCAATCTTTCACAGAGTCATGGAGTCATCAACTCAACTGGTCAATTGGTCCTTGTATTCCCAGGTGCTGCAGTTGCCGCTGGTGTTATATTGATGACAGCCGTGCTTTCCTGTCTCAATCGCAAAATTACCAGAAAATGACGACGAACTGGCCTAAAAACGACCGACTTTAAACTTGCAACCGACGTTTAAGGATGACTTGTTGAAAATGAGATACAAGGCCGGGTTCAATCCACCGACTGTATCGCCAAATAGACCCACAAACGAGATTTGGATTGGAGTCAACTTCCAGTTCGATGTGAAATGCCATCCCGCTCGGATGAGCGCCAAGTAAACAAAGCTAACAATTGCTGTGAATAGGAGCCGCGTCTCTCCGGCTGAGACCTTTACTTTCTGGGTGTAGCCGCTTCTCTGAAAATCGATCCACTATTCCTTTCAATATTAAGAAACGTGTATGTTCGGTCAAACTAAGGCAGTCAGCCTAAACCTTAGACAGTTACGGTATGCTTTACCAAGAACGTAGCTTGAGCGCGTTGTGATCATGCACCAAGCTAGCCAGGCACCGAATTCACTTGGCGCCAGGTTGTCCAGCTTCGTTAAGCGCTGGTATTCTTTTCAAAAAATGTTGGTGAAGCGCAGAAAGACGAATGTAGTCCTCATGATGGTCAATTGGATATTGTGCAAATCAGCGGCGTCAAAATTTCACTTCAAAACCCACCTGCACAATGATAGCTATTACGGTAGCCAGATAGATGACGAAAATTAAAATTAACGTAGCTGTAATGACTTGAAATTCGACTTTTTCGACCACCACACACATTGTGCTCCTCGAGAAAACGTAGACATTGAATCTGAGTGAATAGTACACCGAGAGTTCAGGGATCATGTGCGCGGCGATCATGACTGCGACAAGCAGCCAAGACATGAGGCTAAAAACGTTGTAGAATGCCGATTCAACGCTTTTTGACATTTTGACGCCGACAAAGACGAGAAATCGGTTGACTGAGAGGAGAAGCGAAAACGCGGTCATGCCGAACCAGCAGGCGGTAACGACGGCGCCTCCCATCTGAAAGCCCAAAACTCTTGCAATTTGACAGAAGCGATTTGGCTCACTCTGTGAAAGTAGAGATGAAACTGTGTTCTGCAGATGGTCATGAGGCCAGCAAACAACGATCCGAAAATCAAATGCGCACATTCGAGAAGTCCGATTTGAATCATGATCTTGATGGCAGTGAGTTTCTTGAAATTCTCCTTTTTGAGGAAAACCTGGAAAATGGGGATTTGTTCCTCATGATTGGACCAAACAGACCCTGAACAAAAGGAGCTGGATCGGCAAACAGAGGAGAACGATGACAAGATAAGCGCATCCAATCAAAACATCTTCGAGCATTTTCACTGAAGCGTTTGAAACGTTCAATTACGAGTGAAAGGCGTACGTTCGCGCAGATAATGCGCTGAGTTGTCTGCCCAGGTAATGACACCAATAATGGCCTAATGTTCTTCTCGCTATTGTGACGTAGGAGAAGTTTGGTCGGACGCAGACAAAGTTCTATAGTTTGCTCGTTGAATGACCGGATTAGGGAGGAATTATAGATCCTCAACAAAGATCAAAGCTCTCGCCAAGAGCTTAATCTGCATTACGTTGCCATTCTTTCTCTTTTGTCGATGCCTCTCGAGCACTCGCTCGTCCGAAGCAAAGCAACTACGCGTCGGACATCCGCGGTGCCAGGTAGTAATGTACGTGGGCTTCGCACATAGTTAACCATACCGTAACTGCCTATGTCTCTTAGACTAGTTATTGGCTAAGCTGACTTTGTAGAGCGAGTTTTTAGATGTCGGCGAACCTCTGCACACTCCTCGTGGTAGCAAGCATTCACGCAGCTTGTACATAGTCATCCGATGAGTGAAAAACCAAGCCACCTTATTGTCTCATGTTTATTTTTGTCTTTTGCATCCTCGTGGATTGCTGCGCCTTCAAAACATTCACATGCCTACGTCAATGTTGCTTTCCACAATTGCTACGCAAGATTGAAAACTGAAACGACTGCTGCTGCTGCTGTCTTTGGCCCAGCTGGAGCAGAAATGCAAATACTCTGCACAGTTGTCTTCAAGTCCTGCCGCCGGTACATTTGAAAGACGTACCGTCTCAATTTCCTGAATATCATAAAACTGTTGCATTTCACTCAAAAATCACCTACCGATTGAAGAGTAAATAGAAGGCCGGGTTCAAGAGACCGACGGTTTCACCAAACAAACCCAACATTGTTACATGAAATTCAGTTTGCACAAAATATCTGGCAAAATGCCACAGAGCTCTGATCAGAGCCAGATTGACAAAGATGACGACAGATTGGGTGAGCAGCCGTAGCTCTTGCGAGGAGACGTTCACTTTATGCGCGAATCCGCTCCTCTGAAAAGCGTTCAAGCACGTATGAACAGAGACTTCACCTTACCTGAATAACGATGGCGATTACTGTAGCACCGCTGAGTACAAACGTAGTGGCTAACATTGAAGTTATGGTGTAAAAATTCACTTCATCCAGCTGACGCGCCATTTTCGTGTTCGCAAATAGGTAAATGTTATAGCGCAGGCTATAGGACGACCACGCATCAGGGCACATGTGAACGGAAAACGACGCAATGACCGCCAGCCACGCTAATAGACTACAAGTTGAGTAGAACAGGGATTCCCACCGCTCGCTCATCCGAAGGTCTGTGAAGACAAGGAATCGATTGATAGCGAGGAGAAGCGAAAACTCGGACATTCCAATCCAAGAGGCGGCCAAGAATGCCGCGCAGACCTAGCAGTGATGAGTTGAAAGCTTTGCTACAATTCAAGAAACTAACATTATCAAAATGCTCAAAAAACGTGGTTTCGCAAAGAGTCGTCAGACCGGAAAACAGCGATCCAACGACCATAAAAATGCATTCCAAGAGTCCCATTTGAATCATGATTTTGAAGGCGATAAGCTTCTTAAACTCATTCCTTTTACAGAAGACCTGAGTTTTAATTTTTATGAATTTTCGTTCAAAAGCTGACAAACCCAGAGAATGGAGAGATTAAGAGGTAACACCAAAGAGAACGTAGATGCAGCCGGCAATCAGGTCTCCCGCTTTCATCGACAAATTCTTGCTTTAATGCCGCAAATGAGTCAATTTGCTTTGTTTTTCGGTAGTCATTTCTGTATGCGTTTCCGGAGCTCGTTCTTAATTGATGACTCATGCATCTTTTGTATTACTGTGGTCCAGCAAACAGCCGTTTACTTATGTTTACTCGGTTCCTGTTATTTGCTTGATTATCCTCAAAACTCCGCCATCTGTAAGCGAGCAAAAACCAACTATGACTGTTTGAGAGTCCTGCAGAAGAGAAACTACAACTAATGATTTAAAAGGACGCAGACAGGAGATGACAAGTGGTCAACGACCGGGTTAAATTGCTTAAAAAAACAATGTTATTTGATATATATTGGTCATGCAGCAACCATTGCGCCGAACTGGTCTAGAACAAGCATGGAATCACAGAATTGATCAAAAAATGCCCAGAGGTCACGTTTCCGATGCGAATGAAGACGTTTCAGGAAGGCTACTGCTTGAAAACAGTCAGTTATATCAATCTTGGTCAGCGAAATTCACAAAATAAAGCAACATAGCATCTCAGCAATTTCTATTAACCGCTGCACTCGTTCCATTCATTGTCGATATTGATTCTACAGAAGTTACAGTTATAGTCACTACGTTTGACGCCTTCCGTACTCCGATCAGTTGAAGAACGTACTGACGAACTTTCCTAAAAGGTAACTTCCACGCGTTAAATGCTTTTTGACAACTCACCTGTTGAAAATCAAAAATAAGAGCGGGTTCAGGAGGCCAACCGTCTTGCCAAACAGTCCCAACATTGCACATTCAAACTCGGTTTTAATGTAGTACTGAGCGAAATGAAGTGCGGCTCTGTTGAGGCTGAGATAGGCGAAGATGATGACAGATTGAACGAGTAACCGAAGCTCGCTTGCCGAGACGTTCACTTTGTGCGCAAATCCACTCCTCTGAAAACCCAGTTTAGCAATTCCCGACACGCCAGATCCTACCTGAACGATGATAGCGCTTACCGTAGCCAAGCACAGCATGAACGTAACTGCTAGTGTTGACGTTATAATGTAGTATTCAATGTTGTTGAGCAGAAGCGCCATTTTGGTGTTCGGGATCAGGTAGATGTTGTACTGTAGATTGTAGGACGCCCACGTCTCTGGGAACATATGACCCGCGACCAGGGCTACGACGATCAGCCAGATCAATGCGCTGAATATTTTATAGAACAGCGACTCGCTGTTTCCTCTTATTTTGAAGCCATTGAAGACGAGGAAGCGGTTGATGGCGAGAAGAAGCGAGAAAGCGGCAACTCCTAACCAGCACGAGGGTACGAATGCTGCGCCCACCTAAATGGGACGTCTGTGGGTCAGAGAGACAGTAGCGAAGGCGCTAACTCTATCAAAGTGTTCGAAGAAGGTAGAACGACAAAGGGACATCAGGCCAGAGAAGAGAGCACCAAAGACTATCAGCACGCACTCCAAGAGACCCATTTGGATCATGATTCTGTAGGCGGTGTATTTTTTGAATTCTTCTCTTTTCCAGAAGATCTGCAGAAGATACTGTAAGATTACATTACGGTGGTGCAACACACAAACCCAGAGTATAGAGGCTTGAAGGGGCAGGTTTACGACAGCGAGGAGAACGTAGGCGCAGCCGGCAATCAGGTCTCCCGGTCTCATTGTCAGTGGTTATCCTTGTTTTATGACGTAAAACTGAAAGTTTCAAAAACGGAATGCGTTGGAGATAATCCTTTGTGTTTTAATGTGTGTTGAAAGCAGGAAAAACATCAAAACAACCATAGATTATGAAAACAACGAGGCATCTTCTGTTTAGCTACGCCCTGAAATGTATTTTCATCCGTGACATCAGCGCTTAATTTCTTCACTTCCGTTGTTCCGTTCAAAACTGATGATGCTCTCGTTGTTGTTTGTTGACACGGAGAACAAAACGCGCATTTTCTGAATGAAAGCACAGAATGACGCATCGGAGGTTCTGGCGCGAATTTCAAGTGACCGTTTCCTTTTCAGCGAGTCAATCTGCCAATTTCAGCCAATTATAACCGCAACTCTATTACATGGCAATATCTGTCTCAGTAATAGCCAAGAACGAAGATTAAGCGCGTTACGACCAGGCACCAAGATAGACCTCCATGACATTACCGCGAAAGTCATTACCGCGACGTCATTAAAGCGAATGCCTTCTGCTTCAGGAACGGATTAGATTCCTGGGGGCTCCTACCCTAGCTTCGCAATGCTAGTCGGAGTTCTTGGAGCGTGGAAGATGCTCGCCAAAGCGATCTTGCGTTCGCTGCCTTGCGACAACTAGCGTAAAACCGCTGCCACGCGGGTATCGGTATTTCTTCCTTTCCAAGCCGTTGAGGGAACAGCACGTCGTTCCTGAATACGTGTCGATTGATATCGCACACGTCCGTTGACTATCTCAGTGTCTCACCCACTTGAGGATCGTAGAGTCTCTCGCAAGAGAACGTTGCAGCTGATGATCGCGACCAAACAGCTATTCGCACTAAACACACGTTATCGACAAACCGTTACAAACCAACTAGTTTATCTTCACAAACAAATAGATCAAGTTCAGCACGTCGAACAATGATCAATAACAACAAATCGTAAAAGCTCTGCACGTCGAGCAAATGAGAGAGTGCGACTTCACTTCGTGTGATCCGCGACTGCGTCTGACGAGTTTCTCGATCGCGTCGCGTTCCTCGTATTCCCAGACAGTCGTTGTGACGTGGCGTTTCCGAGACATCGGCGACACGTTGTCGAGCGTGGTGGGATCCAGATGGCGTTTGGATGGCTTCATCGTGCTGTATAAGCTAAAGTAACGATAATTAGTTCGGTTTTCCCCGGTGAAAGTAGCGAAGAACGAGTCGCTGACACAGGTGTCGCGACACTCCCGCCTCACAGAAATTGACGCCGGTGGTTCCGCGTTTTGGCGTGATTGCGTATCATAGCGTTCGTGATGATTCCTAATTGATCGAGTAGGATTTACGGTCGAGCTTTTCGATAAGCGGCTTGAGTTCTTCGATCGTCGTAGTCAACTGTACTTTCTAGTTGTACAAGCACTTTTGCGTGGTTGAATTTTGACGAGATTTCTAACTCTATTTTCTGCGTGTTCGGATGTTCACGTTGGGCGTTCGCGTAATTTCGAATCGTATTTTCAGAACGACAGCGTACTCGCCTGGGCGATCCTCCCGCCACAGCCGTTGAAGCGTACGAGCGTTTGAGATGGCGTCCGATCTTTGCGTCTTGTGACTGTGGTCGAGTCAGTCCATGGGAATAATTGAAATGCCATCGTTGGACTCCCATGATCGACCTTTAATCCGTTCAAGGACCGTCCAGGACTGCTTCCGACCGTCCCATGACTCACTGAACTCCCATGATCGGTCTTTAACCCGTTCTTGAACCGTTCAGGCTGCTTCGGGAAGTTCCTTGCAACTGATAAACTCCCTGGGTCGACCTTTAATCCGTTCCAGAACCGTTCAGGTTGCTTCGGAACTTCCAACCGCAGGACTCGATGATCACGCTGGCTTGAGATTCGTGTTTCTCGCGTGTACGTTCGATCCATACATTGGCTGTATTGGCTGCGTGTGATTGTTTGCTGGACAAAGCTCGGCCTGAGCAATTTGTATCATAACGTTTGCGTTGCGTATTTTGCGTAGAGCCTTTTCCATCTTTGATTTTTGGTTGGCTAATATTTTCGAAATAATTCCTGCGTTTGGGATTGATTCTCCCCACCGCGTCTTTTCCGTATTCCGTGTCTCTGACACTCGTTTGCGTACCTGGCGTTATTGCTGGTAGATCAGCCGAGACGTGCGTAACCGCCTTTTCGCGTTTGTTTCTTCTCATAAGGGAGTTATCGTGATGATTATCGCGTAATTCGAGTGATTTCTCGAAACGTTTACATAATTCTTTATCCGTTTCTTCTTTCAGGATCTCCCATGGACCTGCGAACGTCTTCGTCTCCTCATTGTTGGACCCTTCTTTGGGCATTTCTTCGACGTTCTCAGCGTTCTCCTGCTCGATCAGCGTTTGTTCGTTGTCGGTGACGACCTCTGACACTGCCGTCAAACAAATCGATTTGTCGTCTTCGCTGGATGGTGATGCGCGTTCGCATCCTGATATCATGGCTCCGAACCGTGTCGGCGTTAGGAACAATCCTGATGGAAGCTCACATGTTGTTCCGTTAACGAACTTCCAAAGGTAATTTGTACCAATGATTATGTCCGGGCGTTTGCGTTTACATTGTATTTTGCTGCTTTCAGATAATTCCAATTCCATGGTTCTTATCGCAGCCTTGTCTTCAATGGACAGCGTGGGGCGTCCAATCGTTCCTGGGATGAGCAATTTTCGACCCATTACTTCGACCGACAGTTTCTTCCCGTTCTTCGTTGTCAGTTCTAAAGCGTAGACTGGACAACGACTTTTCATTGTTTCCGTTTGTCCGAATACTTGCGTTTCTACTTCTTTTTCGTAGATCGGAATTAAATTTAAGCGTTCTGCTGCTTCTTCCGTTATGATTGAGCTATTTGCTCCTGTGTCCATCACTAATCCTAGTGATTCGTATTTCCGTTTCTTAGCGTTATAGGTCATGGCTTCGCCTGCCAAGATATACGATTTCAAAGACTCTTGTTTGTCTTGCGTTGACGTGGTAGGTTCATCAACTTTTATTAGTTGGACCTCTGCGTTCGCATTAATTTCGTTCCCGCGTAATTGATCTACACCACCGAAATCCCGTGGAGGCGGGTATTTGTTGCCTGGTATCGGCGTAAACGCGTTGCTTCCGCATAGAGCGGTCGGGTGTGCTCTTGCACACTTGTCGCACTTCGGTTGAGTTGTGCATTGTGAACTAATATGCGTTTTTTCTAGGCACTTGAAACATTGCCCGTTTCTGCGTACTTGTTCTTTGCGTTCATCGGGTGTTCGGAACACCGTGCAACGTTCTCCTCGATGCCCGTGACCTTCGCATATGAGGCACTTCTCGTTCAGCGTGGGCGAAAACCGTTGAATTGGACTTTCTTCAACACGGCGCTTGTCTTCGAAGCGTCTTTTTGCGTTCCTTTCATCGTTTGCTTCAGCGCCAAACGTCGGTCTGTCGTGCATTGGACGTTCATTGTACCGAGCGTTGTGTCGCGTGAAGCCTAATCGACTATTGTCGATATCGTTTCTATGTTTGTTCGTTGATGAGATGAGGATTTCTGTCCTCTTTCCGTTGTTGATGATCTTCCTGAGGCGTTTTAACAACTGCTTGACGTCGTTTTGATCTATTGCGTCGTCATTGAACAGCGTTCGTAGCGTTCGGGTCGGAAATTTCTCGACGATCATGTGCCATGTCGGTGCACATTCCATGTTGTAGTCGACCGCCGTCAATTGCGTATGGAGGCCGTTCAGGTCATCCAGCAATCGTAATTGGTCGTCCCAATTCTCCGATCGGCATTCCAGCTTGCGTAGTCGTTCGAAAAGCGTGATGCGGATCATTTCTGGATCTCCGAATCGTGCTTCCAGCAGCTCTAGGGCGCTTACGTAATTGTTTTCGTCCAGCTTGATCGACTGGATCGATCTCCGTGCGTCTCCTTGAAGCGAGTCAATCAACATCGTGAACTTGTTGATTTTCGAAATGGGCGCCTTGTCCACATTTTCTTTGAATAGCGTTATGAAATTATCCCATTCCCACGGGTTTCCGCTGAATTTCGGAACGCGTACCCGGGGAAGAGCGTTTAACAATTGCAGTTGTTCGTTCGCGTTCGTTGGCTTTTCATCGTCATCACATTCGATGATCGCGTCCATTTCCGCGTCCCCTAGCTTCGTAGCTATTTGTTTCGATTTTTTCGTACTCCGTAGAGATTTTTGCAGGATCGTCTGCATTCTGGCGACTTGTGCCGGTGTTGCGTTCGTTATTTCTCCGTACACGGTATTACATCTGCGTACGTGTTCCCGTAATAAATCGCTCTGTTGCGCGAGTCGTTTCTGCGTGGCGTGAGCGTATTTCCGGCGTGTCGTTACATCTTTGCCTTTCAGGACTAGCAACTCCGCCTCCGCCTTCGCCACAACTTCATCGAACGACTCGATGGTCGTCTCGACGTCTTCTGCTTCGAAGTCAAACATTTTTCTAAAGCGTTGACGTATATCGAAATTACCAAGGTAAATTTCCCGGCCGATGCACCAATAAAGCGAATGCCTTCTGCTTCAGGAACGGATTAGATTCCTGGGGGCTCCTACCCTAGCTTCGCAATGCTAGTCGGAGTTCTTGGAGCGTGGAAGATGCTCGCCAAAGCGATCTTGCGTTCGCTGCCTTGCGACAACTAGCGTAAAACCGCTGCCACGCGGGTATCGGTATTTCTTCCTTTCCAAGCCGTTGAGGGAACAGCACGTCGTTCCTGAATACGTGTCGATTGATATCGCACACGTCCGTTGACTATCTCAGTGTCTCACCCACTTGAGGATCGTAGAGTCTCTCGCAAGAGAACGTTGCAGCTGATGATCGCGACCAAACAGCTATTCGCACTAAACACACGTTATCGACAAACCGTTACAAACCAACTAGTTTATCTTCACAAACAAATAGATCAAGTTCAGCACGTCGAACAATGATCAATAACAACAAATCGTAAAAGCTCTGCACGTCGAGCAAATGAGAGAGTGCGACTTCACTTCGTGTGATCCGCGACTGCGTCTGACGAGTTTCTCGATCGCGTCGCGTTCCTCGTATTCCCAGACAGTCGTTGTGACGTGGCGTTTCCGAGACATCGGCGACACGTTGTCGAGCGTGGTGGGATCCAGATGGCGTTTGGATGGCTTCATCGTGCTGTATAAGCTAAAGTAACGATAATTAGTTCGGTTTTCCCCGGTGAAAGTAGCGAAGAACGAGTCGCTGACACAGGTGTCGCGACACTCCCGCCTCACAGAAATTGACGCCGGTGGTTCCGCGTTTTGGCGTGATTGCGTATCATAGCGTTCGTGATGATTCCTAATTGATCGAGTAGGATTTACGGTCGAGCTTTTCGATAAGCGGCTTGAGTTCTTCGATCGTCGTAGTCAACTGTACTTTCTAGTTGTACAAGCACTTTTGCGTGGTTGAATTTTGACGAGATTTCTAACTCTATTTTCTGCGTGTTCGGATGTTCACGTTGGGCGTTCGCGTAATTTCGAATCGTATTTTCAGAACGACAGCGTACTCGCCTGGGCGATCCTCCCGCCACAGCCGTTGAAGCGTACGAGCGTTTGAGATGGCGTCCGATCTTTGCGTCTTGTGACTGTGGTCGAGTCAGTCCATGGGAATAATTGAAATGCCATCGTTGGACTCCCATGATCGACCTTTAATCCGTTCAAGGACCGTCCAGGACTGCTTCCGACCGTCCCATGACTCACTGAACTCCCATGATCGGTCTTTAACCCGTTCTTGAACCGTTCAGGCTGCTTCGGGAAGTTCCTTGCAACTGATAAACTCCCTGGGTCGACCTTTAATCCGTTCCAGAACCGTTCAGGTTGCTTCGGAACTTCCAACCGCAGGACTCGATGATCACGCTGGCTTGAGATTCGTGTTTCTCGCGTGTACGTTCGATCCATACATTGGCTGTATTGGCTGCGTGTGATTGTTTGCTGGACAAAGCTCGGCCTGAGCAATTTGTATCATAACGTTTGCGTTGCGTATTTTGCGTAGAGCCTTTTCCATCTTTGATTTTTGGTTGGCTAATATTTTCGAAATAATTCCTGCGTTTGGGATTGATTCTCCCCACCGCGTCTTTTCCGTATTCCGTGTCTCTGACACTCGTTTGCGTACCTGGCGTTATTGCTGGTAGATCAGCCGAGACGTGCGTAACCGCCTTTTCGCGTTTGTTTCTCTCATAAGGAGTTATCGTGATGATTATCGCGTAATTCGAGTGATTTCTCGAAACGTTTACATAATTCTTATCCGTTTCTTCTTTCAGGATCTCCATGGACCTGCGAACGTCTTCGTCTCCTCATTGTTGGACCCTTCTTTGGCATTCTTCGACGTTCAGCGTTCTCCTGCTCATCAGCGTTTGTTCGTTGTCGGTGACGACCTCTGACACTGCGTCAAACAAATCGATTGTCGTCTTCGCTGGATGGTGATGCGCGTTCGCATCCTGATATCATGGCTCCGAACCGTGTCGGCGTTAGGAACATCCTGATGGAAGCTCACATGTTGTTCCGTTAACGAACTTCAAAGGTAATTGTACCAATGATTATGTCCGGGCGTTTGCGTTTACATTGTATTTGCTGCTTTCAGATAATTCCAATTCCATGGTTCTTATCGCAGCCTTGTCTTCAATGGACAGCGTGGGCGTCCAATCGTTCCTGGGATGAGCAATTTTCGACCCATTACTTCGACCGACAGTTTCTTCCCGTTCTTCGTTGTCAGTTCTAAAGCGTAGACTGGACAACGACTTTCATTGTTTCCGTTTGTCCGAATACTTGCGTTTCTACTTCTTTTCGTAGATCGGAATTAAATTTAAGCGTTCTGCTGCTTCTTCCGTTATGATGAGCTATTGCTCCTGTGTCCATCACTATCCTAGTGATTCGTATTTCCGTTTCTTAGCGTTATAGGTCATGGCTTCGCCTGCCAAGATATACGATTTCAAAGACTCTTGTTTGTCTTGCGTTGACGTGGTAGGTTCATAACTTTTATAGTTGGACTCTGCGTTCGCATTAATTTCGTTCCCGCGTAATTGATCTACACCCCGAAAATCCCGTGGAGGCGGTATTTGTTGCCTGGTATCGGCGTAAACGCGTTGCTTCCGCATAGAGCGGTCGGGTGTGCTCTTGCACACTTGTCGCACTTCGGTTGAGTTGTGCATTGTGAACTAATATGCGTTTTTTCTAGGCACTTGAAACATTGCCCGTTTCTGCGTACTTGTTCTTTGCGTTCATCGGGTGTTCGGAACACGTGCACGTTTCCTCGATGCCCGTGACCTTCGCATATGAGGCACTTCTCGTTCAGCGTGGGCGAAAACGTTGAATTGGACTTTCTTCAACACGGCGCTTGTCTTCGAAGCGTTCTTTTGCGTTCCTTCATCGTTTGCTTCAGCGCCAAACGTCGGTCTGTCGTGCATGGACGTTCATTGTACCGAGCGTTGTGTCGCGTGAGCCTATCGACTATTGTCGATATCGTTTCTATGTTTGTTCGTTGATGAGATGAGATTCTGTCCTCTTTCCGTTGTTGATGATCTTCCTGAGGCGTTTTAACAACTGCTTGACGTCGTTTTGATCTATTGCGTCGTCATTGAACAGCGTTCGTAGCGTTCGGGTCGGAAATTTCTCGACGATCATGTGCCTGTCGGTGCACATTCCATGTTGTAGTCGACCGCCGTCATTGCGTATGGGGCCGTTCAGGTCATCCAGCAATCGTAATTGGTCGTCCCAATTCTCCGATCGGCATTCCAGCTTGCGTAGTCGTTCGAACAGCGTGATGCGGATCATTTCTGGATCTCCGAATCGTGCTTCCAGCAGCTCTAGGCGTTACGTAATTGTTTTCGTCCAGCTTGATCGACTGGATCGATCTCCGTGCGTCTCCTTGGAAGCGAGTCAATCAACATCGTGAATTGTTGATTTTCGAAATGGGCGCCTTGTCCACTTTTCTTTGAATAGCGTTATGAAATTATCCATTCCCACGGGTTTCCGCTGAATTTCGGAACCGCGTACCCGGGGAAGAGCGTTTAACATTGCAGTTGTTCGTTCGCGTTCGTTGGCTTTTTCATCGTCATCACATCGATGATCGCGTCCATTTCCGCGTCCCTAGCTTCGTAGCTTTTGTTTCGATTTTTTCGTACTCCGTAGAGATTTTTGCAGGATCGTCTGCATTCTGGCGACTTGTGCCGGTGTTGCGTTCGTTATTTCTCCGTACACGGTATTACATCTGCGTACGTGTTCCCGTAATTAATCGCTCTGTTGCGCGAGTCGTTTCTGCGTGGCGTGAGCGTATTTCCGGCGTGTCGTTACATCTTTGCCTTTCAGGACTAGCAACTCCGCCTCCGCCTTCGCCACAACTTCATCGAACGACTCGATGGTCGTCTCGGACGTCTTCTGCTTCGAAGTCAAGCATTTTTCTAAAGCGTTGGACGTATATCGAAATTACCAAGGTAATTTCCCGGCCGATGCACCAATAAAGCGAATGCTTCTTGCTTCAGGAACGGATTAGATTCCTGGGGGCTCCTACCCTAGCTTCGCAATGCTAGTCGGAGTTCTTGGAGCGTGGAAGATGCTCGCCAAAGCGATCTTGCGTTCGCTGCCTTGCGACAACT
>MQUG01003284.1:0-63331 GCA_007213375.1 Steinernema feltiae
TTTCGAACGCGTACCCGGGGAAGAGCGTTTAACAATTGCAGTTGTTCGTTCGCGTTCGTTGGCTTTTCATCGTCATCACATTCGATGATCGCGTCCATTTCCGCGTCCCCTAGCTTCGTAGCTATTTGTTTCGATTTTTCGTACTCCGTAGAGATTTTTGCAGGATCGTCTGCATTCTGGCGACTTGTGCCGGTGTTGCGTTCGTTATTTCTCCGTACACGGTATTACATCTGCGTACGTGTTCCCGTAATAAATCGCTCTGTTGCGCGAGTCGTTTCTGCGTGGCGTGAGCGTATTTCCGGCGTGTCGTTACATCTTTGCCTTTCAGGACTAGCAACTCCGCCTCCGCCTTCGCCACAACTTCATCGAACGACTCGATGGTCGTCTCGACGTCTTCTGCTTCGAAGTCAAACATTTTTCTAAAGCGTTGACGTATATCGAAATTACCAAGGTAAATTTCCCGGCCGATGCACCAATAAAGCGAATGCCTTCTGCTTCAGGAACGGATTAGATTCCTGGGGGCTCCTACCCTAGCTTCGCAATGCTAGTCGGAGTTCTTGGAGCGTGGAAGATGCTCGCCAAAGCGATCTTGCGTTCGCTGCCTTGCGACAACTAGCGTAAAACCGCTGCCACGCGGGTATCGGTATTTCTTCCTTTCCAAGCCGTTGAGGGAACAGCACGTCGTTCCTGAATACGTGTCGATTGATATCGCACACGTCCGTTGACTATCTCAGTGTCTCACCCACTTGAGGATCGTAGAGTCTCTCGCAAGAGAACGTTGCAGCTGATGATCGCGACCAAACAGCTATTCGCACTAAACACACGTTATCGACAAACCGTTACAAACCAACTAGTTTATCTTCACAAACAAATAGATCAAGTTCAGCACGTCGAACAATGATCAATAACAACAAATCGTAAAAGCTCTGCACGTCGAGCAAATGAGAGAGTGCGACTTCACTTCGTGTGATCCGCGACTGCGTCTGACGAGTTTCTCGATCGCGTCGCGTTCCTCGTATTCCCAGACAGTCGTTGTGACGTGGCGTTTCCGAGACATCGGCGACACGTTGTCGAGCGTGGTGGGATCCAGATGGCGTTTGGATGGCTTCATCGTGCTGTATAAGCTAAAGTAACGATAATTAGTTCGGTTTTCCCCGGTGAAAGTAGCGAAGAACGAGTCGCTGACACAGGTGTCATTACCGCGAACGTCATTACCGCGACGACACTACCGCGACGACATTACCGCGACGTCATTACCGCAACGACTTTACCGCGACTTCATTACCGCGAACGTCACATTACCGCGACGACATTACCGCGAAGGTTCAATGTTGCTCAAGTTGAGTCAATTGCAAAAGCAGATTCGAAATCTTAATCATGATAGCTTGTGTTCAAATAGACAACAGTTTATTGTGTCCTCGCAATAGTCTTGCTCGAAACGTTGCACGAGCGCGATTAACCGCGATCAACTTCTGATCATGAACGCGGTAGACGTTGCCGAAGACCGCCATCTGGGTTCAACGGGTACTCCCGAAAAGATTGGATTGAAAAAACTTTTTGTCTAATGATAAATTGTAGTTGAATTGTTGAGCTTGAAGTTAGCGATTACGCGACAGCACCGCGCAAAAAAAGAGCGCGCAACAATTTAAGTTCGTAATACGAAGCCAACTTGGCGCCGGACAACTTGGCGCTGAACAATCTAAGTTCGTAGTACGCAGCCTAGTGAGTACGATGAAGAAAGATAAAATGCCTGCTCTTAGGGACGAAGCCTAGAGAATTTTAGGGTCTGGTGAATTTTACGAAGCCTTGTGAATGGCTCGCTGCGCACGCGCAAAATTCACTAGGCAAACCCTGCGGCAGCTCCTAGGCCTAAGCCTGTACTTCGTACCTCCGGCGCCGCGATGTCGTCCTACTTCGCTTATTTGAGTCTAGTTAGCCGTTTGCTTGTAGTCGATTTCGTTGTTCTAAATCCACGGTGCATCCGCCATCTGAACGAAACCCAGGTGCTTGACAAGGACCCAGCAGTCTAGTGTTAAATGTTTGCTGTTGATTACTAAGGAACTGATGTGTGGTGAGATCGTTGATTTAATTCCAGCTTCGTACGGACTATTAGTCAAACGATGACCGGGCAAAATTGCTTGTTTTCACGTCTGGATTGGCCAGTGATTGGCATTCTGTGAGATGATCTTTTGGATAAGCACTCTCAACACGTTCGCATCGCAACAACAAGGAGATCATGGTTCTGCTCCCATTCCGCCATGACATTCGCGCAAAACGTTGTCATCTAAACTAATTTTTAACTCAACTCCATCCTAGAGGGAGCCAACAGGAAATGCTCTGTTCTTCAAAGCCTCGTGTGCCAAAAACCATGTATAGTAACATAACATGGGCCTGAGTTGAGCTTGGAGCCTAAGTTTAGTGTTACTGCTTAGGATTCCCCAGAATTGCAGTTTGAGGAAAAGGCATGGTAAGCCAAAATCTAAGAATACCCGGCAAAATCCGCCCACTAACAGCGTTGTAATCTGAATTTTGACGGAGGCATCGCGCTAAACTCAGCTTAGGCTGACTGCTTTTATTGATTTAGCCTGGTTTCTTGATTTACCAGGCTTCGTAGAACTTGCAGGATCTTCGCTTTCTTGCCTTCTATATGTCTTTTTTGCCAGCAATTGCAATCGAAACACGTTTAGGCTTTCAGCTTTAGATTTGGTCTTTATTCCAAATTTTGTTACCTATGAATTAGTTTTGGCCCCGATTCGCTAGTAGAGCCAAGAATTCCGACAAGAATTCAGCGGCCAGGACGTTTGCATTAATCAATTGCAGATCGTCCACCGGTCATGACTGTAGCTAGACTGTTCAGTATGACAATTTTGGAAAAATCAATTTGAAGTCAATTTTTGGCATTTTTCCAACTGCAATCAGAAGCCAAACATTTCCAAGAAATTTCATAACACGACACAATTGTATCTTTCGTTCTTTAACCGCAATTCGTGGTTTTGTGTAGCCGTGTTGTTTATGTTTCCAGTTGTTGTCGTTCGAACAAAAACATGACTCACATTGAAAACAAACAGTTGTTGGATTTGTGGTATCTGCTTTGATTTTTTTTTGTCAATTCTTCCCTGATCGACTGCTAGAGTAGTCACATCTTCTGCCTCGCTCTCTTTCGCCGGCTCTTGTAGTGCCTGTCATGTCGCTTGAAAACACCGTCCTAGGTGTGCTCTATCTCCTAATTGCTCTCATCTGTGTCCCGCTACATGCTCTTGTTCTAACAGTAAGCCAAAGCGTTTTTCGCAGCACAAACCACAATGTTTCAGATTTTGCTCAAAAAAGACGACTTCAAGAAGCACACCTCGTTCAGGATTATGACGCACATGAGCGTCCTGGAATGCGCTTACATGGTGGGCCATCTCATGGCGGGTATTATGACGCTCGCTCAGTCAACTATCAATGAATACGTCGACAGAGTAGGCCTAAATAACCGCGAAAACAGCTCAAATTACGGTGTTTCAGATTGGCGGTTGCATCATCAGCGCCAGCTGGACAGGAATGGTCTTCTCCTCGTTCACCCTCGCTCTGAACCGCTTTCTGGTCTTTGTCGGTGCCAACTTGTTGCGTGGCTCACAAGAGAAATGCCTCTTTAACAGTCTGCTCGCCACGTCATGGCTGCTAACCTCGGCAACATTCGCCGTTCATCTCTATCCCGAGGCGTCCGTCATTTACTCACTTAGACTCAACGCATACCTCTTCACGATTTCGCCGATCGCTATGATAGTCGAGCACACCCTCTACATTGGCATATTCTCGGTGTTAATCGCTGTCTTTCTGCTAAGCCTGGGTACGGTAGTCGCAATAATAGTGCAGGTTAGAGCGTCAACACAGGTTCATCTGCTTAACGTCGCTCGCAGAGGAATCAGCAATCGACGAAACTAAAGATTCAGTCAGCGGAAATCAGGCTCTTCGCTCAATCCGTCATCATTTTCTCCTATTTGTCCCTGATTTGATGTGCGTGGCACTTTGGTAAACTACTCCGCTATACGCACCTCTCGTTCACGATTCTTGGCGTAGCGACGCAAGCTATCGGCGCGCTGAATCCTGTGCTCTACTTGACCTTTAACAGGTGTGTTTGCGCGCCAGGTGCACAATAATAGGTGAGTTGAAAATGCAGCAAGTGTTGTTTTAGGAACATCAGAATGTACTTCAAGGAGGCGCTTCGCCTTCGACCGTCAAATGCAAGTGTCGTCACGTTGGTGACGCCTGTGCCGATGCGATCAAAGTGAAATCTAAAAAAGAAAATTAAATGATCTAACGAGGAGTGAGCCACTGTTACGTTTCGGGGTGGTTTGTCAGTCATTAAGTCATTACTCATTATTTTTTTGGACATTTTGTGCGGCATTCAAGTCAAATAAATGTGGCACTAAACACGGTTTTGCAACTATAGCGCTGAGCGATCGATGACTGCAGTGTTTAAACAACTTGAACGTCAACTTAATCCAAAATGAATTAATCCAAAATGCGCCAACGCTGACCGTCAATGGTCTTCATCCGCTGTCACTCATTTCTATGCTACTCATGCAAAATGCGTCATGCAAATCCAATCTCCCCACTCATAAGCACTCGCTGTACCCGTGACAAAACAATATGACAATAATACAAAACTACAATTCATGCAGAAAGTCTATCAAAACTCATTTTTTAAAAGAATAACACCCGAAGCAAGTCATGCTTACATGCTCTTGTTAATGTTTTGCCGTCTGCGTTCCTGCTACTCATTGTCAGTTATACTCAGCGTTCAAACACTAAACTCGTCTTCTTTGGGCTCTTTAACTCGAATGTTTTATATTTTAGAAAAGTCCCTTTTAGTGTCCTTGAACTTGAGTGAGTGAACTTTAACCGCTAGCCGCAATTCGCAGAAGACCGTTTAACCAAGTTCATTCACGTAATTTAATCTCAAAATTGCAATTATCCCAATTTAGACGCGCGTTCACTACGGTGTCTCTCGCTGGGTAAAGTGCGTTTTTGCTCTTTGTTGAAAATTCGCTTTAAATACCCGAATAGGACGTTTACCAGAGTTTACCACCTGCTCTACGTTGATCCTTGTGAAAGTGTGGAATAATGACTGTTCAAACAGCTACCCAGTATTTTGTTCATTTTCAGGCTGTTTTCTAATGCCTGCGGTTAACTGCTCTGTGTAAACGCTGGTGTTTAGCGGCGCTCAAATCTGTTAAAGCAAAGATAGCGTAGGACATCTTGAACTTTGCAATGAGTGCCTGTGATTACGGTGTCCTTTAAGGGTGTGTTTGTAGTGCACTGCAAACCCTCTATTAAAGGAGGCAGATGTTCTGGAAGTGGCAGTGTTCGCTATTTGTCTGCGCTTGTTCTTACGATTCAATTTCGAACCGCGCAAAATTGCAAAATCAAAGTCTACGATTTCTCAGCAAATTCGTGAAGGTTCACCCAGTCCATCTCATCCCGGATGAATTGCTGCACAGGCCAGCCCCCCAAAAAGGATTGCCAAGTTTCAATCTAAACCTATTTTAGACGTCGATTTTTCCTCTTCCACAAGCCAATCAACTGTAAACAAACATCACCTACACTAAGAATGTATTTTAACGTTGAGATTGAGACCGCCGTTCCTGGTATCACCGTGTTTTCCTTCGTTTGTGTTGTTTTTGAGGATAACAACAGATGTTAGATTGCCGCTCTCGTAACAGCGCGTTATTCACGTCTGTTTATGTTGCCCGCAATTGTATCAGCAGCGTTTTCGGAGAAACTGAACATCCAGAATGGGCTACAAATTCAGACAGGCCTAGTTGTCAACATTTTCCCCCAGAGCGACACTCCGCCCAGGTAATTAGAAGGAAAGCCTAAAGCGTGTCCCAGCGTGTGAATACCGTGGAACTGCACGGCCAATTTTTGCATTTCAAACTCAATTTCAGTCCTAACCGAGATGAACGACAAGGCGGCCATTGGAATCGTCCTTATGATCATTGTTACCATCTGTCTTCCCGTTCATCTGACAATACTTTGGCTGTTTGTCAGTAGGAAAGACTACCGTAAGCTTGTGGCCTATAGGATTATGCTCAGTCTCGGCATTATGGAATGCTTGCATCTGGTGGCGCACTTTATGACTGGAGTAATGACCCTGTGTCAGTCAGGCATAACTGTGTGGCTTGAAAGAGTGAGTCTCGCAACTACAGTATCCTGCAACTAAATGTTCGTTCTAGATCACTGGAGCGCTTATCCTCAGCAGTTGGATAGGAATGGTCGGCATGATCTTTACTTTGGCGCTCAATCGCGCAATTGTCCTCACAGGAGTTCGACTCCATTTGATCGAAGAGACTACCGTATTCAATGTGAGGATCTTTACTCTTTAGTCCTCTCTTTAAAACAGCATTTTCAGGCGCTCATGGCGCTGATCTGGTTGAGCTACGCGTCCGTGATCGGACTGCACATGACAGACGATGGTGCCGTGAACTACCGTATCCGCGAGAGCTCTTTCAGCTACAAATTGGAGGGAATCAACGACGTGTTGGAACGATACGAAAGTTACGTCATTCTTATTTTCCTCTCCTGCTCCTTTGTGCTCTACGTCGGTATTGTAATTTGGATTCTGCTGAATGTGAGGCATCAACACGCGAAAATCGGTTTATAGCTGAGATTTAGAAGAATTTTCGCCTCCAACACGTGAAGATGGAGCGTCACGAACTGCGCATCCTGGCACAAGCAATAGTAATCTTTGTCTACTTGACTACTCTGCGCTCGATTTGGCACTGGGGACCAGGATGGTACCTGAAAAACGTGGCGGTCGTCGACGTGATGAACATCCTGACGAGTATGATTGGCGGTGTGAATCCCATCTTGTACTTGACGTTTAATAAGTGAGTTCAACGCTGAACTGATCAATGATCAGCGAACGCTGGTGCTTCAGGAGCGTTCAGCGGGATTTCTTCTCATTGCTGCCGCTTAGAAGTGTGAAGAAGTTCATCGAGGAACGTTTCTCAACAACCAATGTCATTCACGTTCAGCCGTCTATCGCGTCATTGTCGGTTAATAGCGGCAACTTTTGATTGAAAATGGAAATCTTGACTAAGGCTTGACCTGAGCCTCATAATGAGGTGTCGTCAAATGTCAGATTTTGAACGTCTGATGTTTATGTTGATGCATAAAAGCATAAATCAAATTGTGTTTTCATTCCGGATCAAAGACCTCAAATTCTATCGATTATTATCGTATCCTTCGTTTTTCAAATCTCGATCTGAGAAAGTGAGTTATGAACAAATCACTGAATGAATCGTAATCGCAAGAAAGAACCTAATCACACTTGTTACACGGCGTAGAACCGCCACAATGTCGATGACAATGAATAACACACACGGAGATTGTCGTTGACTGATCCCAAATGCGCGTGGCAACGCAAAAGACGCTACTTAAGCTCTAAAAATAAAGTTCCCTATACATCACCTATACACGGTGAAAGCAGGACATCTTGGTGCCATGCGAATATGGTACCTGGCTAACTTAGTGCCTGATTGTAACGCACTGAAGCGCCAAGTTGTCCTAGCGCCAACACAGCAACGCCGACTTGGTACCGTAAACCGTAAACAGGGTTACCACAAACTTAAAGTTCCGTTTTCGAGTCTTATTTTGCTTGGCTATAATCTGTTGTTGTTTCATTCATGTCCCATGCATTTTTAGTCCTAGATGACCATTCTGATCAAGGTCAGCGGTAGGCGGTCGTTTAGATTAAATGATTTCCATGATTTCTAATGCAATTTCTCTCGATGTTTACATGTTTTTTCAGCTACGTGAGGCAGATTTGTATGCCACTCTCTCTAAGCAGCTTATATCTTCGCGGGCGGATTTATCGATGAATTTGTTTACTGCTGATGTTTGAGCCGTTCTAGATGTCCAATTAATCGGGAGGATTCCGTTTCGGAGACTTTTTCATCTTGCAAAAGGTTTTTGAGCCAATGCAGACAAAACGCCAGGATTCAATCATCCCCCAAGAATGAACTTTTAAGCTCTTTAAGCTGTTTATGTGTCTGCAAGCTGACCTTGACGTTAATCGCGCTAAACACCTCTTAGAAGAGACTATTGATGACTACATTGATCGGATTGGCAGCTACATTCGATGTTAAGAGGATATTATCCGCTAAACGGTGCTATGATGGTTTCATTCACACTTGAGAAGGAACTTTTCAACGGGCAATCGCAATATCCGAGCCGTGGTGAAGATGTCGAAGCATAGAAATTGAAATTCAGAATTTTCCTCTACGAATGCGAAGCTCTTAGTTTGAATTAAAGATTACCGCGCAAACGTTTAGCCGTTCGAGGATCAAAAACTGTCCAGAACAGAGCTGTGGCGAGCTAATCCACTCAACTCTGTTCTACAGCCATGTCCATAATCTCAATCTTCAATCGCATCTCCACGGCGTTCTCCTCTCTCAATCCGAATTTAGTTTTTCTAGCCATGAATCTGCCACGCGGTTGTTCTGCCGCATTCTGCCGTATTTGCAACGTCAAGGCCAAGATCATCTTCATCTACGGTGTGGAATCATGCCGCGCCTGTGCGACATTTTTCTCGCGGTGCGTAAAGCAAGAGAAGAGGTACGACTGCAAGAACACCGCTGTGACATGCTCTGATACTTCAGTGAACGGTAGGAAACGGCGTTGGTGCGTTGGTAAAAGAGTACAATTTGTGTTTAGACCTGACCGCCATCAATGCCTGCAAGAAATGCCGCTTTGATCGTTGCGTGAAAGCTGGAATGAGACCACCAAGTAATGTCACATTTGAATCAGCGATCGCGAATGTAGAGTATGGCCATTTTGAGCGAAAAAAACGTCATTTTGAGATAATTTAAACAAAATTTTGGATACATCATGTCTTTTGTTTTAATTTTAAAATTTAAGTAGAATTCACGGTGCGTGCCAAATTTTTTTTTAAGGCGTCTAAATTATCGCTCTACGAAAAACGCCGCCTAGAGGTTTGGTGCGTAGCAAAACGTTCTTTTTGATGGTTGTGATGGCGACCGAGTCCGCTTAACAACCAGACCGAAACCCGTCTCCGGATGTAACCGTGCACAAACCTTAACAACAACCTTTATTAGCGGGTTATAATACATAAGGATTACGGTAGGGAGACTGAGAGGCACGCGGGGAGGCGGATGAGGAAGCCTAAGCCCTTGTTCTCCTTTGTGCTTCACATGATTTGCTTAATGGTTGAAAGTTACCGTACTGCGCAGCAGATCAAAAATTTATCAGCTCTTTGCTGACGACGATTCTAATCGAGTCACAAACGTGAGTTTAGTCCGCCCGTACCAACGGAGAAGCTTCCCTGATCTGCTTCTGAACCCGATGAAACCCGATGAAAGTCTCCCTTTGATTTCGAGCGTCGTGAACGCAATGTCGCTCATTGACAAATATCGAACTCACAACGCGACGTTGCGAGGCGCAGTCGAGCCAGGCTATGCCTACTTAACCAATATTCATTCTCGTCAATTCTACGTCGAAGAGATTAGCCTCTACCGCCGGCTACTCGACCATCTTCCCGTGATGAGCAAGTTGGACCAACGTACCAAGGAGAGCGTATTCAACAACAGTTTGTGCCTCTATGTAAACGACCGTAGTCCTCTGCAACACACACCAATTCAATTCAGACCGTTTTCCTGCAAAGTTGCTACAACGCCGCGCACATTAATGACATTGCGGACGGCGAGAGATTCTTCGTCCGTCCCAACGTCTACGTGGATTTGAACGAAGCGAAGCTGACGAGCTATGTGCAGACGTTTGTGGGTCAGGAGAAATTTCCTGAGCCGACGCAGCAAGACTGTCACGCTATAGCACGGTACCTTGGTGTTGCTACTGTTGTCAGTTTTGGATAGTTTCGTTTTCAGGACAATGCTGAATTACAAACAATCTTTGAGGAATTTGCTTCTAAACGATTCGCATCTGTTTGAGAGAAGGGAAACCAAAGCTGCCATCATTTTGCTCATTCTTCTCCATACGTGTAAGTCATTGTTTTGCTTAAAACGAGCTTCCTTCGTGTCACCTTGGCGCCAGAGCGCTTAAGACTATTCCAAGGACTAGTTAGTTGTCTGTTTGCTGCGCTCCACAAAGCCAGAAAAGCCGATAATGAGACAAAAAGACAACGCCAAATACGGTTTTCATATCCAATTGAAAATTGAAAGGCAACTGAAAGAGCCTTACAGCTTAGCGCCATGTTGTCCTACATCGTTTTTTGAGTATTTTCCACGAAAAGCGCTCCTTGCGCCTTCTGTATACCTCTCCAATTAAGGCAATTCTCATAAAGGCGACCCAAAGTTACAACGTTTGCATCATCGCTTGCAGCAAATATGGAACGAACTGGATCGCTACTACAAGACAACTCACCGCTCCCCGGCCCTGTGGGGCAATCTCGTGTTGTTTTTGTCGAATTTGGAAGTTTGTTGTGAAGGTAGTGGTGTAAAATGTAGCTTTTGCGCTTAGACGGCCTCAGCTCAGTTCAAAGAAACTACGGTTATGATGGATCTTTACGTTAGCGGCTCCGTTCACCAGAGATTGTCAAATGAAAAGAGTGCGCAGGTCCCTACGGACGATGTTCAATGATGTCTGAATTAGAACTCTGAGAATTGGAGCACGACGTACCAGGACTGCAAGTGCCTTATGAGTGATTGTTTATTTTTCAGTTCGATTGTTTGCATTTGTGAAAGGTTAGCAATAAATGGTTCATTGTGGAGTAGCTTAGTGTACTCCCCGCCGTCAGACAATCATACTAACTGTGACGGAGTGTGACCTCCGCGCCGCCCATGTCGTATTGCAAACAGACCTGCGACCCGATATATAAGCGTGTGATATCATCACTCAGGACCTTCTGACCCCGAGAGAGCCCAAAATAGATTTGTATAGCTAGGATAGCGACATCAGCCATCTAAAGACAGGATCCATCCAGCCCTGCGTGTGTGGTCTACTTACCGAAGAGGCGACGAAGAGAAGAAAGAGGAGAGCGAGGACCTTCATTGTTCCAAACACCGATGAGTTAATGATTTCCCACTCGCTCGCCGCGCTTTTGTAGCCGGCGGAAAGCGATTTGCATACGTGGTGACCGCGCTGCCACGTCCGCCACGCAGTCATTCGATCATGTCGCTGATGTCGCTATCCGCTATTCCCGACGTCGGAGGTCTCCTCGGAGGACTCGGTGGCGGTGCCGGCAGCGCTGCTGGCGGACTCCTGGGAACCGTCGGAGGAGCCCTCGGAGGTCTTCCCATCGTTGGAGGTCTCGCCAAGGGACCCATCAACGCTGTCTCTGGAATCGCCGGCGGTCTCCCCATCGTTGGCCCCATCCTCGCAGGCGGACAGGGAGCCGCGGGCAATCTCCTCGGAGGACTCACCGGAATCGCCGGTGGCATCGTCCCCAAGATCTAAACTACCGAAAGCCAAAACAGTTCAACAGAACAGGTAGGTCTCACCTACATGTGACTTACGACGTGAGAAAAGCGTCTTATGAAAAGCGATCCGTTACAAATCCCTGAAATATGAACTCGCACCGCTTGTATCTTCTTCGGAAGCGCTAATCGTTTCGCGGGTCCAATTGGTCGCAGTCACACTTGATTTCTTAGAAAAGTAGTCAAGGTTATACTCGTCCACGCTGTCTAACTGGTTGCATGTCCGTATGCGGACAAACATTTAATCTGATTTTTACAACAACAAAATCTATTTTGGGCACTGAATAACATTGATTCAAGCGGCCTAAGAACGGTCATCATATACCGCTATTGTGTAAACCCTGAAAGAGTGAACAGCTAATGAGACCATGCTTGTTTGAGAGTATATGGGCTATCGGACTGGCATTAATAAGAGGATGAGCCGCAGAAATGTTGCAGAATCAAAACGAAATTTTTGCGTCGTCCGTGATAGGATTATCCATGCGTGGATTCTCCGGCTCGGACGATTGCGTATTCTCGTCTTCTGCGTCGTCTTCCTCGTCTAATTCTAGAGGAATTAAGTGATTCACTCCTCGTTTAGCGTGACGATGATTTCCTAGGTACAATTCGACCTCGCGTGTTTCTCCGTCGGCGCTGTTCGTTAATTTTATAATGCGTGCTAATTTCCAAAGTTTGCGTGGTTGATTTTCATCCTTCAGAAGTACAATTTTACCTTCTTTCAGGTTCGACTTTGTGGAGCGTCTGTTCTCCATCTGTTTCGTATGCTTCTCTCGGAGGCTTACTATATACTCCCGTTGGAACAGAGTCCAGAATTTTGAGCAGATATGCGTCGATGACTCAAGAGCTTCGATCGCTTCCTTGCGTGTCTCCATCGCGAGCTGAAGTTCAGGTGGAGTGAAATCAGGATCAGCGTCTGTTTCAGGTGACCGTGACACCGGCAAGCGTAAGCGTAAATCTTTCTGATAGAAGTCTATCGGTCTTATTATAGGTAAATCGTCGTGATCCGCGTTTAAATACGTGAGTGGACGAGAGTTTAAGATTGCCTCAATCTCTGTAAAAACGGTCGTCAATTCGTCGTACGACAACAATAAGCGTTTTGTCGACTTATGGAAACAGCGTTTGATGTCTTGAATTAACCTCTCGTAGAAGCCACCCTTCCATGGACAGTAAGGTGTGATTCTGATCCATCTAATCGAGCGAGTCGCGAAGAATGAATTGAATTCTTCGTCCGAATCGACCGCCTGGAAGTACGCGTCGAGAATTGTTCCTCCTAATCGGAAGGTAGGGGCGTTGTCGCATGTTATGGAGTCCGGGACTCCTCTGCGTGAGATGAATTTGCGTAGTCCTGCCAAAAAATTTGCAGTTGACATGCTGCTAACCGATTCTATATGAACCATGCGTGTTGCTGTGCATGTTATGATGAAACCATAGGCTTTGCGTGTATCGTTGTTCTCCTTGTAGCCGATTGGACCGAAGTAATCTAAACCGCAGTGTTGAAATGGGCGTGATTGCGTAACGCGTCGTTTCGGTAAATCCGTCATATCGGGATACGGAAGAGGAGCGTTGTTGAATCTCTGGCAAGGCGTACAGCGACCGAGCACCTTCCGTGTGATTCTGCGTATAGCTGGAATCCAGAAATTTTGCCTTACGGCGGCGATTGTCGATCTGTTTGACCTATGTAGTGGTCTTTCCGACAGCGTCTCATGTTCCTCGCGTATTATGAGTTCTGCGAGCTTGCTATCTTTGTCGATGAAGATCGGGAATTTTGCGGAGTCGGGCAGTTCGCTGTTGCGTAATCGTCCCCCAAGTCTCCACAATCCTTGCGTGTCTTCAAAGAGATCAATATCTTTTAACTGTTTTACTCGCGTTTCGATTTTCGCTTCGCGTTGGTGAGTTTTTATTATTTGCGTACGAGCGTGGCGTATCTCGTCGGCGACGATTGGACCCTTCGGATCGTTTGTCAGCGTAAAACCAAGATTGCGATGTTTGGCTTTTGTTACCATTGATAAATTCTTCAACTTAATGCGTATAAAGCGTAATATATATGTCGTTACTCTTGCAAGTTTTTTCAGAGAATTTGTGTCTTCCCAAGGGATGACTGACGATTGCGGATCGTTTTGGACGACGAGTACAAGGTCATCATCTTCCTCGGCGTTGTCTTCTTTCGATAAAGGAGCTATTCTACATTGCTCTGGCCATTGTGACGTATCTAGCGTGGCGTAATTTGGGCCGTTCCACCAAATATGCGTGGTGAAATCGTCTTTGACGACTCCGCGTGTTGCGCAATCAGCTGGGTTGTCATCGGTATTGATGTAGCCGATTTTGACTTCTACCCCTGCGTCTTGGAGTGTCAAGCAGTTCTTACGAAACATCCTCCAGCGTCGTTCTACGTAGATTCCTTGACCCGACGGCATTGTTCTCGACTGAATCCAGTTCAATGCGATCTCCGAGTCTGTCAAGAGCGTCACGTTTCGGATCTTCAGCTTCGAATCCAATTCTCTGTGTAAGTCGACTGCGAGCTCACTGGACATAGTGTATGCGTTCATCTCCATTTTAGGGATTGTTGCAACGGTATTGATGTTCTTCAATTTGCTTTTCGACATCAGGAGCGTCGACTGTTTGTTAAATATTGCGTAGGCACAAGTAGCCATGACGTCGATGTTTGCGTCCGAACATACAAGTAAGTCGATTGGGGCGTTGACATCTGCTACTGAGCGTGGGATGCGTTTCGTAAATCCGTCGATATTATGACAGATCGCTTTCCATTCCCTGATCTCTGTGTCATTAATTGGGTCATCCCAATCATGCGTATTCCATAGCGTTTGTTGGAATTTCTTCGCTGGCAGCAGTAGTGGAGCAAGTAGGCCGAGAGGATCATAGATCGCAGCTGCCTGGCTTGCTACAGTGCGTTTCGTGAATATTTCGACTTGTTGGATTTCCGCGTTGAGTTCCATCGTGTCGAATTCCATAATCCATTTTGTTCCTAGGACTTTTGGCGTTGTGTTTTTACATCGATCGATTTCCTCGATGTTATCGATAAGCGTTGTATCGTTCGATCCGAATTCGCTTTTATTCGAATTCATTTTTAATTCGTTGAATATTTTCTTTTGCGTGGCGTAATTCTCTATTCCTTCGTCAATCGTGTTGCATGTGACAATTACGTTGTCGACATACATATTGCTCATAATTCTTTCCTTGAATTGTTCCTCGGCGTGGTTACGAAGATGATGTAATATTGTCGCACCCAATAAGAATGGACTAGCGTTGACACCGAATTCATGCACGCCGAAGCGATTATTAATATTCTTACCACTCGATCGTTCTGCTAGGGATTCCAAGCAGCCTGACGGCTCGGAAACGGGTTAAAGACCGAGTCCGAGAGTTCAGTGGGGAAAGGAGCGGAATCAGGATCAGTCACACGGTCGCAAGTGGCTCACGAGTCGGCTTACGGAGTGATGTCAGTGATTCAGAGGAAGTTTCTAACCGACGTGACGGTCGAAAGGATTACGCGATCACGAGTATAGCAGGATTCATGTTTTAACGCGATCTCTAACGCATGCTCATCGTAATGTATTTTGATCGTGAAATTCGTATACGCTCTTCCTTCGCGATCCGGATCATTCACAGATACGCTTTCAGACAATGAACATTGAGGAAACACGCAATGAGAAAGAAGATTCAAGCACTGAAATTCTCACCACATCTCTAGCCAACGTTGTTATCGCCACTGGACAACAAGATGACGAAGAGATGAGTTCTCAACAAGACACGTCATTGGAGACGTTAATGGAAGAGAAACTAGACCTCACGTGCGGCTTGAACATGGCGATCATGGACATCAAGGAGCTCGGCAAAAGAATGGAGAAAGCGCCTCAATCACAACAATGCGAGGACAACATCATGACTCAGCTGATCACGATCGATTCACTTTCGGACGCAGTGAAGACTATGGCCTCAGAACTTGACCTTCTGGACGCAAGAATTGCCACGCAGAAGCAAACAAGACAACACGCTTGGGGGGTGAACACGCTCCATCCATGGACGTCAACGGCTCGAAGAATGACTGTCGACAGTTATCTGTGCTTAGCTCAAGCTTTCCGACAACAGCTACGCAGAGCAGGAGGTTTGTGTGGCGGGAGGATCGCCCAAGCGAGTATGAACGCGTAAATTTAGAAAAAACTTCCAACGCAGCTTACAAACGCTCACACGCGGAACACGCTACGCAAGATACGCACCGTCGCCGTTCGACGAACGATCTGGGAATGGTCACTCCGACCAAGCAACGGAAGTTCCATGACAGCTTCCATCAACCAAGACGCCTAACCGAGGAAGAACGTCATCAGTTGGAGACAGCGAGCGGCGAGCTACGAACCGCTCAAGAAAACCTGACGAAAATGGCGAACATCCGCAAGCGGGAAATCGAAAACGCACGATCAGGACGGAACTCCCCTCCCCATACCAAATTCGGAACTCCCATTGCGTGCTCGTTCTGTGGCGGAAACCACTATTCAGACTCGTGTCACGTCTGTCAGGACCTGGAATCTAGATCGGAAGCGTGCCGAAGACATACGCTCTGTTCGCGGTGCACCAAGCCAGAACACAAGTTCACCGTCTGCACCTTCACCCACGCATGTAAGCACTGCAGCTCTTGGGATCACGCGAGTAGTATGTGCGACTGGAAGTTACAGTTGACGTCGAAGATCGAAGAACTCAAAAAAGTCGTCAAGAGGCTTAATGAAAAGAACAACTCGAGTCATTAAGAATCACGCTTACGCCTACGCCTACGCCCACGCTTCTACGCTCATACGCATAACGTCACGGTAGGTCGTCATTTCTGTGAGGCGGGAGTGTCGCGACACCTGTGTCAGCGACTCGTTTTCGCTAATGTTTACCGGAAGAACGGAACTAATTATCGTTACTTTAGCTCATCCAGACCAAGGACGCCATCCGAACGCCGTCTGGATCCCACCGCGATCGATAACGTGTCGCCGATGTCTCGGAAACTCCACGTTGCAACAACTGTCTGGGAATACGAAGAACGCAACGCGATCGAGAAACTCGTCAGACGCAGTCGCGAATCACACGAAGTGAAGTCCGTCTCTCTCATTTGCTCGACGTGCTGAGCCTTTACGATTTGTTATTGTTGATCATCGTTCGACGTGCTGAACTTGATCTATTTGTTTGTGAAGATAAACTAGTTGGTTTGTAACGGTTTGTCGATAACGTGTGTTTAGTGCGAATAGCTGTTTGGTCGCGATCATCAGCTGCAACGTTCTCTTGCGAGAGACTCTACGATCCTCAAGTGGGTGAGACACTGAGATAGTCAACGGACGTGTGCGATATCAATCGACACGTATTCAGGAACGACGTGCTGTTCCCTCAACGGCTTGGAAAGGAAGAAATACCGATACCCGCGTGGCAGCGGTTTTACGCTAGTTGTCGCAAGGCAGCGAACGCAAGATCGCTTTGGCGAGCATCTTCCACGCTCCAAGAACTCCGACTAGCATTGCGAAGCTAGGGTAGGAGTCCCCAGGAATCTAATCCGTTCCTGAAGCAGAAGGCATTCGCTTTAATAAGCGCGAATTCCATAAGCGCGAAATCCATAAGCGCGAACGTCATAAGCGCGAATTCCATAAGCGCGAACGACATAGGAGCGAACGGCATAAGCGCGAATGCCGTAAGCGCGAAAAGTTAAGCGCGAAAACATTTTTCGCGCATAACTTGTCACTGAAATTTTGTGCAAAAAAGGCTACGGAAAAGCTTTTGTAGGGCGTTCAGGCTTCGCGCCAAGCGCAGCTTAGGCTGACTGCCTTAGTGGTTTAGCCTAGTTTTCTGACTTAGTTTAGCTAAGTTTTCTCGGTTATCAAGCTTCGTAGGACGTTCAAGCTGTGCTCGTGTCCGGACTAAATGTCCAAAAAAATTACTAAAATTATAATTTGCTATAAAAGACTTTGTATGACACTGCAGACCTGAAAAATAAGCTTATTTGAAAGCCAATATTACACAAAATCTTGGAACAAGTTTTTAATTTTTTATGTTACTTTGGTGAAAAAACTTTAATACCAGACTTGGGGCATTGCAAATTTTTTAGGACAATTTTGGACAACTTGTCTTTGGATATTTTTATTTTGGACATTCTGTCCATTAAGCGTTTTGTCTTTGACATTTTATCGTTGGACATCTTGTCCGGGATTCAGTTTTGCTCTAATTTGTTTCGCGTTCTTAAAAAATTTCAATCCTGACGGTGATCTATAACTAAGATCTCAAATGTTAAAGAAAAATTGCTTGCATAATCAGAGATTGAAATGTCTTGTCAATATTAACGGTGATCTTATCACTTACTTCTCAAAATTTTTGTGCTTATGTCGTGCGCGCTAATGTCGTTTGCGCTTACGGCCTTCGCGCTTATGCCGTTCGCTCCTATGTCGTTCGCGCTTGAGAAACTCGCGCTTATGGAATTCGCGCTTGTGACGTTCGCGCTTATGGATTACGCGCTTATGTCGTCGCGCTTACGGTTTTTGCGCTTATGTCATGCCGCCGTTTCACCCATACATACTGTATTATCACTTTTGATCAGTCACGGCAATTCGTCATAACAAAAGACTTGCAACGAGAAATTCGATTCTGCATTCAAAGTTCAATCCAGAACGTCACGATGATGAGCGCGCTCGCCTGGATCATCTGGATCAACAACGCAAAGGCCGACGAAACGTTCAAAACCGTTCTCACACTCGATGCGCTACTGTTCACGCACATTTGCAACGCGTAGGCACCGATTTGTAGCAAAATCACAAAGTTTGTTTTAGACTTGTTCTTCTCGTGCTGAACCCGGAAATCCGCTCCAAATTGACGAAGAAGCAGATCGATGTCGTAAACGTTGCTATTTAAGCGGACTCTCTGTTGAGTGGTCATGTTTGCAAGGTTGATATTCAACAAATACATTGAACGTTGTCAACTCAATGAGTCACCGAGTGAACCTGCCTTCTAATGTATCTGGAACGCACTTCCGGGTTAAGCACTATGAGGATTAGCCTGAAAGAGGCACCATTTGTACGATTGAATCGATGAATTTCAGAGCTTACGCGTTTGTGATGTGCGTGAATAGTAGCGCATCGAGCGTAAGGACGGTTTTGAACGTTTCTTCAGCTTTTGCGTTGTTGATCCAGATGATCCAGGAGAGCGCGCTCATCATCGTGACATTCTGGATTGAACGTTGAATGCAGAAACGGACTTCTCGCTGAAAGTTTCGAGATGTGGCTGATAGTCTAACCTGCAAAGGTTGTTGGGTTTGGTTCAACGATCAGGTGGCATACCAGGCGCAGATAAACGATTCGAATGAGAGTGATGACGTCAGAACTCACTGCGAGAGCGCAGATTATAAAGCAAATCCGGTTGACAAACGTGCCTACCAGCGAGTGGTCGCGGTCAATTGTAGGAGAGCACTTGACGAACGTGAATTCGTAGAATTGAGGAGAGTAGCTGAGCAGATTGCATGGAATGGCTGAAAAGGATTTTCCTTGCTTGTACAGGGCTGAACCAACAGTGAACCGACCGTGGAAAGCAATTGCGAAGCAGAGGACCTCGATCCAGCAGAAGGCGATGAGGAAGTAGCACGTCTTCTTTGTGTAGATGCTGTCGTACTTGAACGGGAAGCACACGGCGATGCAGCGATTGAGAGAGACGACCTGGTGCATCACACACGCCTCGTGGGCGAAGAAGTAGCCAACGCTGAAGCAGGCGATGCCCAACTCCACCGGAATGTCTTTTGGTTGCCTAGATCGTTCTATCTACCAGAGTTACAGTAAGAAAGGTCCTACATGAGAGTGACGGGAACTGCGTACACGAGCAGAACCACGCTGAAACCGATCTCTCCCACCGTCCTGCTCACCCAGAAACGACCGAACGGATTGTGGAAAATGCTCAAATTCTTGATCGTGAGGAGGTTCATCGTTCCGAAGAAGATAACGCACAGAGAAAGCTGAACAGAAACAGTATGCACAGAATACTACAGACTAGCGTACGAGAGCAAGAACGCCCCCAACAAGAAGGTCGGTGTTGGTTACATTGCCACGACCTCGGACTTCTTCGCCAAATTCAAACGTTTCGTTAGTAGCATTCATCGAAATTTCAAATTGAAGAGACTGTGGGTTGATTTCTGTGTTGTGCGCCGCACCAGACTGAAAAAACTCAGAGAAACCTCAACAACAGAGAAATGAAGGGAGAGTAATAATAGAAAACACCAGCGAGAGTGTTTTCTGAAACATAAACTTCATTATAATTGTATTCACACGTTTATTGTAATATTGCTTCGTATACGAAGTAAACACAAGTATAACGATCAGTCTGACTCAGAGACCACGGCAAACAGAAAGAATAACAAGAAATTATCCTTTTCGCTCTTTGTTCAAACGCTTTTCCAAACTAAATGTTCAAAACTTGCTTTACATTGATGCACCTTAGGCTCAGCAGTATCATTTTCAGGCTCATTTCAGGCTCATTCAGGATCATTTTCAGTATCACAGAAGGCTCAAGCAGTACAGTGCAACTTTCAACTGATATGATTTCGTTTAGTTAAAGACCGTTAGTTAAACTCCGTTTATCTGCTTTGTCCATTTATCAACCAAAACAACGGCTCTTCAGTTTGCTGTGCAGAAATGGCGCTTCTAAACTGAGATGTAATCGGACTGCTGCCGCTCATAGTATTGAGGCACCTTGGGAAAACAGCCATCTGACATATAACCTCATTAGAGTCGTTTCGAGGCGGTGTGCAGTCATTGGCCTGTTTGTGGTCCCCCATGAAGGCTCTTGGTGAAATCTTCTAAATAAAAACCAGCGCTTAAAGTTTCTAATCAAGCTGAGCTACAGTCTAAACTACGGATTGCTTGTGTATCCTGCTAACAACTATACGACAAATAGGATTCACGGGATTCAGGCAAAACTGTGTTTACTCCATAAACATGATGCATTCTAAGTTTTGAACAACTGCCACGAGTACAGAACGGAACAGAACGCCGTGAAGAGCGCGAAGAGCGTAAGCGTATACGGCCCAATGAGGTCGGGCCACGATGTCTGACAGGCGTAGTTCACGGTGGCGGTCACAAAGAACGGAATGATCAAAATAATGAATTCGAGGATTATTTGATAGAGAACCGTTTGATTGACCTGCAAGCGGAGCTATTAATGATGAAGACCAGATTGCTGACCTACCCTCGATGTGCTCACCCACTGAACGGGCACCAAATTCAGGATCTTTCTTCTAAAGGCGCGCAGTTCTTTCACAAATAACCACGAGACGATCACGTTCGCAAGCAGCGTTCCAACGTCGAAATAGTGCAAAAAGAAGATGACACTGCTGCTTTGATAGTCCACGAAAGCTTTCACCTCCGATGGGCTCTCGTAGTGTCGATTGACCGCAAAGAGAACGACGAAAGTGAGCGTTGGGAGGACAGTGAAGATGACCACGATCGCTTCCAGAAAGATGCCATGATAGCTGAAATATTTGACCGGTCTCAACATGGCCAGCACCCTGTCCACTGCTATGAACAGATTGCAAATGCTGATCGATGCGTTGATCGAGTAGGCGAGATTCCCAGTCCAGTAGAGTATCTCGTCGAGGCGCTCGAGATGCCCTAAAATCAGCATTTTGGTACGGTAAATCGTCGGCTATGCTGACCTTCAATGATCAACGCCATGTGAACCGAGTGTAAAAAGGCGACAATGGAGAAGACGAACGTCCAGCAAATGGTGTAGAGCATGATTTTGGGTTGTTTTCCCTTTTGGTAGACGAAAACGCGAACGATATTGACGCTTTGGACCACAATAGTGATGAACGCAAAGAATGCAGTTAGGAGGTGAATGAGCACGAAGCCGTCTTGCTGCGTGAGGTACATCTGGAATAACCACGCGGCTTAGAGCTATCAAGAGGTCTAGCAAGCACCAAGTTCAGCTGCTTGCTTTAAACGCAACTGGCTCACCGCACTCGACACGCACCGACCAGGAAATCAGAATTGTCAACGTTCTGACTTTCTCCGAACGAGAACGTTGTTGAGGGGCGACAAATACATCAAACATGACTTTCGCACTCCCACGAACGTAGCGCACTTTTTCGGCGCACGCAATCGGGTTGGCGGATATGAATAAAGTACACTTCATTTCTTCATCATTGTTTTCAAGAGTTTAACAATTCGAGAAACGTCGATTACGCTATGAAAATGTCGACGGCAAAGTCACGGCTCGACGCGATTAGCGCTGAAAAGTTGAAGAAAAGGACGACGATTTCGCGTAATCGCCGCTAGTTCGTTTTGAAACTGAAACGGGGTTATATTGCCCATCGTACGGTGATAGCACGGACTCCACAAGAAATGAAAAACAAACTGAACAACGATATTTCGGTATTTGCTTCTTTTTCGGTCGGTTGTTGGTTAAAGCTATGAAAATTCGAATTTATCTTTAAAAACCACAAAATCGAATGTTGAAATTGACTTGATCGCCGTTGAACGCATCATGAATTTGGATGTGCGAAGAGTGCGTTTCCCGCTAATCAGGTCTATGAAGAATTCTTAACAAATTGATGTTTTGAGCTTCACCAAAAGTAAAAAAACAAGCTTTCTATTGCTCTGTCCTTTCACGTTCAATGCCAACGATGACGACAGTTTGTGTGGAAGCAGAGGTTCAAGCGTTGAACTTACAAAATGATATGTTTGGCCTTAACTCATCTGTCTCTAGGACCCTGTTCCGGCCATCTGACTCACATGATTTCCACCAATCCGCTCAATGGTTGTGATCAGATAGCGCCCATCGGCGCTATCTGATCAGTTTCAAATGATTTACCAACAGACGAGGCTTCTCTTTCTCGACAGGCCGCTTTCGGCTTCTATCAACAAGCCACAATTATAGTTCCTTCTTCTTTAAGTACAGTTATTTTATGATTGTGAATGTTTGGTATTGATTTCGAAGGTGAGAAAGTCCCTCTGTTGACCTTTGAAATGCCAACAAACAGAAGATGTGGAAGATGTGGACTTGTTTAGTTGGTTTAGTCAGTTCAGACAACGCAATTCACAGAACTGAGAATGACGATTTCATCCGAAGAAGCTGAAATCATCTCTTTATTCGACGAAAATCACCTCAACCTGACATAAAACCCATAAAACCAGACATTTGGAACACCTGAAGAAGCCCCGACCACTTCCGGTCCTGTCGTGTTAGAGTCATTATGGGTTTCTTGTTAATGTGTGTCCATCTTTTGCAACAGCTGACATGGCCAGTTTATGAACTACCACTGTTTCACCAGCTGTATCGAGAAGAGAACTGAACACAGCGCCGTGTACAAAGTAAAAAGTGTCAACGGGAAGGGACCAATCGTTTTCGAAGAGATGTGACCAGCGTAGTTCATCACTGTCGTCACCAAAATGGGTATGATTAAGACCATAATTTCAATGATGATTTGATAGAGAACCATCGATTTGATAGAGCGGCAAAAGCTGCAGTTGGAAGTAGTGTGAAGTACAGAGTAAGGTTTTCCAAGATGTTCTTATGGTAGTTGTGGTACTGTATCGGTTTCCACACCACAATGACCCGGTCGCTGGCTGTGAACAACTTGCAGATGCTAATAGAGGAGCTAAAGGCGTAGGAGAGATTTCCGGTCCAGAACAGCAGCTCGTCGAACTTTGGAATGCAGCCTGAAATTAGAGTTAACACTAGAACTACATTAGAACGGTCTTACCGCGAAGAACCAGCACCATACTGATGGAGTGCAAGAAGGAGACAGTGGAGAAGGCAAAATTCCAACAGATAGTGAAGAGAATGACTTTGAGTTGCGTGATTTTACGATAAACTACCCATTTTAACAGAATAGTGCCATTAATAGCAAAGGTTACTCCAGCGAATACTGAAGACAACGCATGAATACAAACAAAACCGTCTTCGACGGTCAAACGCATCTAGCAGTAGCGGAAGTACGTTAGAAATTCAAAGACTCACACGGCAATTATGGTAAAGTCAACAAAGATGATGAGAACATTCAAAATGGATAACAACGATTTGTGTTTCCTTGTGCGAAATAGATGTATCTCGTGGAATTTACGTGTGCCATCTTGGCGCCAATATAGCGGGGGAAAACCACAGAACAGTAACAACTTCTCTTTAACAGTTTTTGCGAAAAGTCGCTTGCAAGATTACAGCAGGCCCATTTCTCATTGGCCTTAGAATGAGCCTCAATAATCAATGGCAGTCCGATAGCCACTGTCTATCTTGCAGTTTTCCTTCAATAAGGAGGGTTAATTCTCCCGCGCTACAGGTAGTTCTTACACAAGTAGAGTATAAAATGAAACCCACGTATTCCTCTCGATCAACTGATTTCCAACAACTCGGTGAACAACAGCGGTGAACAACGAAATGCTTGCAAAGTTTATTCAACGCTCAATGCTGAGTTTACACAGAATTGGCTTTTGCACGTGGGTGTCGGTAGTTTAGATCTTGGGGACGATGCCACCGGCGGCTCCGGTGAGGCTTCCGACGAGATCGCCCGCGGCTCCCTTTCCGCCGGCGAGGATGGGGCCAACGATGGGGAGACCGCCGGCGATTCCAGCAACAGCGTCGATGGGTCCCTTGGCGATTCCTCCAACGACGGGGAGACCTCCGACGATCCCTTCGACGGCTCCGAGGAGTCCGCCAGCGGCTCCGGCGGCATCTCCAGCGGCTCCCGAAGCGGCGCCTCCGAGATTTCCGAGGAGACCTCCGACGACGGGAAGACCTCCAGCGATTCCGGAAACGGCGCCAGTGGCGTCTCCGACGGCTCCAGTAGCAGCTCCAGCGGGTGCCGCGCCTCCGAGGATGGGGCCAACGATGGGGAGACCGCCGGCAATGCCGCTGACGGCGTCGATGGGTCCCTTGGCGAGACCTCCAACGATGGGGAGACCTCCGAGGGCTCCTCCGAGGGTTCCGAGGAGACCGCTAGCAGCTCCGCCGGCACCGCCACCGAGTCCTCCGAGGAGATTTCCCACAGGAAGAGCGCCGGTGAGTCCAGATACAGCGCCTCCGACGTCGGGAATGGCGGGGATAGCGACATCAGCCATCTAAAGAAAGGATCCATTCAGCGCTGCGTGTGTGGTCCACTTACCGAAGAGGCGACGAAGAGAAGCGAGAGGAGGGCGAGGACCTTCATTGTTCCAAACACCGATGAGTGAATGATTTCCCACTCGCTCGCCGCGTTTTTGTAGCCGGCGGAAGGCGATTTGCATACGTGGTGACAGCGCTGCCACGTCCGCCACGTAGTCTGCCATCCGATCAAAACATCCCAGCACCGGTGATCAGTGCTGCCGGCCGCAGTTGTTTGCCACGTTTCAACGGTCCGTATTCCGCCTCTAAGCCAATTGGATGGATCCTAGCATCAAAACATCACAAATTTTCATGAAAACATTTGATCGTCGGTTTGCCGCAAACTCTACGGAAGTGCAAATTTGGAATTTGCCCAACGCAAAAAATTTTTTTTTAAATTAAATTTTTTCCTCTTTTTTCCTGATTCGGAAAAATTTGAGACGAACGGTTTGAAGGCAGCACCGACGATCAATTGTTTTCATGAAAATTTGTGATGTTTTGGTGCTAGGATCCTCGCCGGCGGAAAGGGAGCCGCGAGCGATCTCGTCGGAAGCCTCACCGGAGCCGCCGGTGGCATCGTCCCCAAGATCTAAACTACCGACACCTACGTGCAAAAGCCAATTCTGTGTAAACTCAGCATTGAGCGTTGAATAAACTTTGCAAGCATTTCGTTGTTCAACGCTGTTGTTCACCGAGTTGTTGGAAATCAGTTGATCGAGAGGAATACGTGGGTTTCTCCAAGCTGAGAAAAGCATAGTTGGAAAAACGATCCTATACAAATCTCGATTTGGAAGATTAGCTCGTATCCTATTGGAAACTACTAATCTTTTCCCCGACTGCTGGTATTTAATTTCAATATACAAGTTTACTTCCAAGATTGCACGCTTTTGTTGTTCGGCTCTCGCTCAACGTCTCTCAGCCTAGGTTAACGCCTATTGTCGCGACTCCAAATCCTTTCCGCATTCAATAGCTCCACATTTTCCATCAAATCAATCATGATCGTACAACTAGTTCTTTGTATTGTCTTTTGCAAACCAAACGCTCGTTCTTCTTCCCACGTGTGTGATCCTGCGTCTTGTGAAGACTTCTTTCCGCAATGTCCTAAAAACAGCGCAATTACACGTGAACGGAAGAAACGGAAATCCAGCCTACTTGTTCAGGCAAACATGCAACAGCGGTGGTATAACCAAGAAATTGACCAGATACGCCATGCCAACAGCGATGACCATCCATTTGGAAGTGCGCATAAAGAGGGGTCCCAGATGGTAGAATACTGTAACCGTCGCGTCTGTGGTGAAATTGAACGCCGCTTGGATGAAAATCCATTTTTGCTTCAAATTTCTGGCTTGGAGTTTGTAGATCATTTGCTTGTAGACCAGACAGACAACCATAAACACGTACAGTAGAAAGGTCAGCAACACTACCGCCAGCGAGTACAAACAGACGATTCGTTGTTGAGTCAACGATAGCGGCTTACTGTAGTCGTATGTCGGTGAAAAAACCGAAGTTTGAAAACGAAAATTGCTCCAAGGAGTCATGAACAAGACAAAGTGGGCTATGCCGAAGAACCAAGCACCTCCAATGAGACCCTAAAATGCATTTACAAGGCTGAAACGCCTTCGGTAGACCTACAGTAATCAGATGGTCGGGAATTTGAATATTACAGACGATCTTGATTCGATCCAAGACCAGAACCAAGTTCAGCGTTGTCTCGACGCGAATACACGCGGTCATAAGCTTCGCGCCAGCGGAAGCAATACTCACAGGGTCGTACTGTAATACCGAGGCTACACCAGCGGTAATGAAGCCGAAACTCATTAGGCAGTGCGCAAATCCGAGCTGAATCATGAGGCGATAGCATCGGAGGGCGCGGTACTTTGGATGACTGAGAAAATTCTAAATTTCAAGTTTGCAATACGGTAGAATTCAGGCAAAATTACGTAGATGACTAGTGCGTACAAAGGCAGGAAGGTTACGGTCAGGCCGATATAGCTGAAACCGACAATATACCGCAGTTTGTCCATCTCAAACGCCGATTCGGAAATGAACCGACCGGCTACTGTTCAAAGTAGCTCTAAATAACAACTGAACGAGGTGATTATCATGAGGGTTGTAGTCCTGTACGAACATCATCTAAAATTGAACATGATGATGTTTACCACGTAACAGCTAAGTGGCTCGAATTAACCTCTTACTTTCGGCTATTGTGTAGCAGTTCTAGGTGGTCATGAGTGCTTACAACCAAGAAAAGTTCCGTGAGCTAATTAAATTAAACGAATTATTCCTGTAGTTCCTGATAAAACTGGAAAACATTAATCGCTTGCCGTCAAACTTTCATTTATTGTTGTTTTCAAGCATTGAACAATTCACGTGAGGTCATTTAATCGAAAAATAAGGGACAAACCGCCATTTGAGCAGGCCACTTGAGCAATGTAGCTGGGTCCAGATAGCTTAAGATTCAGTAAGGAATTAGAGATTCCTCCGGTGGCTCTAAGGTGGGTTTCCCTAAGATGTGTGTTGGATACCCGAGAGCGGAGAGTCTGGCGACATACAACATGGGAGGCGCGGAGGTCAGACTCCATCACAATTCTGAACATCTTCAACATGCAAATCGCTACTAAATTCTGCCGCCTCCATTGTTCTACGGAACCAATTGTCTACTAGCTGTATGACATGCCTTAAACAATGACTGTGTGTTTACGATAGTCACTGTTGGGACGATGACTCCAAAATGCTGCTAGCGACAAAATACGACGGCCGGATGGCAGTGCGTCATGCTGAGTCAGCTTAGTTTTTCGATAATATGATGATTATAGGTTATGAACGAATTAATAAGTTCATTTGACAGCGAGCATCCTTCTGGAAAGCGTCCGAACAGTAAGCTATCGAGGCTCAAGTCTGATTTACAATTCCGTCTGTATTTGCGCCAGTAAAGTCAGAGATTTTGATTGCTACTACATGTGACAACACAATTGAATCAAGGCTGTCGATGCGGTCTTCATCCGTAAAAGATTTTGCGCCTCAACGTCCTGAAAACAACCTTCAGCAACAAACCCAGAACACAAGACCAACCGGCTGAGCAGAACGTAGAGTAGAGGAGGCAAAATCAGGTTGTTCACCATGAAACCGATTACGTTGACGACCGAAAGAAGCGCGGTTCGCTCGAGGAAATGCGGCCCGACATGAAACATACTGAGCACAGTCGTGTCGCTGCAGAACCGAATGAACGCTTGAGCGAAGATCCATTTTTGTTGCAGCTGCATTCGTGAGTGCTTTGAGTAGAGCTGGACTTTGATGATGTGCAACACCATGACCACGTAGAGCAGGAATGTACACGAAGACATCGCGATGGTGTAGACAAAAGCCGCTCGTTGCAGTTGAACAGTGTACGGTAGGCTGTAATCGTATTTTGTCGTGAAAAATGTCAAATCAAAAACCATTCCGCACAACGGGGTCATCAGGAGAACGAAATAAGTTGAGCCGACCATCCACGCAAACGCTGTAGTTGCCTGGAACGCTCTATTGAGACAGCGATTACGGTATAAACACACACATGCATGATGCGGTTTGGTATGGCACGGCCCCTAATTGTTTGCAGACGCTCCAACGCAAGCAGAAAGCTCAGCGTTGTTTCTATTCGCAAACAAGACGCCATCAATTGACCAGTGAGGACACCGATATTCATAGGGTCAAAGCCTAGGATGCACACAAGGCCAGCTGTAGCCACGCAAGTGCCACTGACGCATTGTACAACGCCAATTTGGATCATAATTTGGTAGCAGCGCGTTTTTCGATACGCAGGTTTGGTAATGAACATCTGAAATTGGATGACTTGACTGCGAGAACTGAAGCTCTTACGTGGACGATTGTAGCGTAGAGGGGCATGAAGCACACGTACAGGAGGATGTATGACGTTCCAACAAGGTGGTGCAATGCGCTCATTTTAAGAGGATCTGGAGATGGAGTTACGATGAGATCTTGGTGAATTGAGTACATTATTTGGCTAATCAGCCGGGTATCAAATATGCTAATCGGCCGTCTGGTTGTTGGGTAGAGTTTGTCGTCAAACAAGCTTCAACTTTGTGCTACCTTCACTGGTGCAAACACGCTAGAGGCTGAAATTATGTCAACAAATGAATCGGTAATTGATGTACTGTCAGTTGAAAACTGCGTCGGAGACAGATTCATGAATAATTCTACTGCGTTGATTCGGAATGCTAACGAAACAAAGCCGTGCGACAGATATATGAACGCCCCCCCCCTTTGATCAATGTTGGAAAATGCCCTAACAGGGAGACTATTCTTTGTATGCACAGACTACTCAAAGACAAAGACGCTACGAAAAGGCCTTTTGTTTAAGCAGAGAACATAGCTCTAATATCAACTTTTGGACACCGGAGCACTTTGAGAAATTATCTAAAGTATCCAATCCGAACCGGAACCGACTCGGTCCCGGAGCCGAAAGCGGAACTAGCGATTAACCTGCTCTACAAACTTTGCGCTAAACGCGTCTAGAAAAAATAGGAGGAACGGTGTGCGATCCTGTCTCATCCTCTAATTGCACTCTGATTGTCGCAGAAAATGGACTTTTTTCTTGATTATGAGAGTTTTGCGGTTTGCGGACACGGAAGCAGAAAAGCGCAACTGCTTCGCGTTGGTGATGCTGATGAATACCAGCGCGTTTATAAGATTTTGTCCACAGAAGTTTTGGGCACCTAGAGAGCGGAAGTAAATTGGTACAATGAAGTCTAGACAAAAGGCACAATGGGCGTCCTTCTCGAGACACCGAGCGCTACAGGCAGACGCACTGCAAATGAGCCATCGCTCGCGAGTTTTGCTTGAAGAGAAGTGGACATGAAGCGGCTGTACGTAGGCCGGAAACGAATTGGATTCATGAACAACAACAAAAGACCAATTCTACAATTCACATCATGTTTTGTCGCCGAAAATGAGTTTGAATGAGTAATCAATTTCTTAGAATTAGGCTCCACTCACAACACAAAACTGTTCCCATTGTCATAACAGAACAGAGGTGCGATGCAGATTCGAACATTCCTTTCTGCAAAGTACACCTACAATGCGCCCGAAACCGTCATGCCATAACCAAGAGTGTTCTTTGCGTTTCTGTTTTCGATCACGTTGTCGTTGTCGGTGCTGGTTTCCTCAAAGCCTCGCAAGCAAAAAAGCCTAAGTTTTTAGTTTGCGAGTGTAGAACGTCTTAAAGGGACACGGACATCGCCCCCAAATGGTCTCCGATTTTTCTGAAATTTCGTCTATCCCCCCCATTTTCGACCCTTCCCACCAAGATGGCGCTTACAGAATTTTTGTAGGACAGCTCGGTCCTGAGTTATAAAAGTTAATGGGGATCCTACATTTACTGGAAAATCAGTGGTCTCACAGCGATTGGATTTTCGGGGACTTGGTCGTTTTCTAGCCATTTTCGGCCGAATGGCTGAATGGCAGAGAAACGACGAAATTTCACGATTGACGGGTCGACTCTGACTTAGAAGTTGGAAACTTAATCCAGAGCACATCGAGGACCGGAACGCGACCGGAATTCCAAGCAATCATAATGTTCCCGTTTGAGCGCACAAAAGTCGTGCCGAGAACGTCGTGGTTGCAGGGTAGAAAATAACGAGGCAGAATTTTTGCGAGTGACAAGCTCACGAAAGTCGCAGCAAATAGCTAATCTGCAGCCTGTCTCTGCTTCATTTAATTGTTTGTAGTTCGTCGATTGTTTATTCAACGCTCAAAGTTTGCATAGAGCACGATTTCAGACAGAAATTGGCCTTCTGTTTGGGTGTCGGTAGTTTAGATCTTGGGAACGATGCCACCGGCGGCTCCGGTGAGGCTTCCGACGAGATCGCCCGCGGCTCCCTTTCCGCCGGCGAGGATGGGGCCAACGATGGGGAGACCGCCGGCGACTCCAGCAACAGCGTCGATGGGTCCCTTGGCGATTCCTCCAACGACGGGGAGACCTCCGACGATTCCTTCGACGGCTCCGAGGAGTCCGCCAGCGGCTCCGGCGGCATCTCCAGCGGCTCCCGAAGCGGCGCCTCCGAGATTTCCGAGGAGACCTCCGACGACGGGAAGACCTCCAGCGATTCCGGAAACGGCGCCAGTGGCGTCTCCGACGGCTCCAGTAGCAGCTCCAGCGGGTGCCGCGCCACCGAGGATGGGGCCAACGATGGGGAGACCGCCGGCGATTCCAGAGACGGCGTCGATGGGTCCCTTGGCGAGACCTCCAACGATGGGGAGACCTCCGAGGGCTCCTCCGAGGGTTCCGAGGAGACCGCCAGCAGCTCCGCCGGCACCGCCACCGAGTCCTCCGAGGAGATTTCCCACAGGAAGAGCGCCGGTGAGTCCAGAAACAGCGCCTCCGACGTCGGGAATGGCGGGGATAGCGACATCAGCCATCTAAAGAGAGGATCCATTCAGCGCTGCGTGTGTGGTCCACTTACCGAAGAGGCGACGAAGAGAAGCGAGAGGAGAGCGAGGACCTTCATTGTTCCAAACACCGATGAGTGAATGATTTCCCACTCGCTCGCCGCGCTTTTGTAGCCGGCGGCAGGCGATTTGCATACGTGGTGACAGCGCTGCCACGTCCGCCACGTAGTCTGCCATCCGATTGTTCCGTATGCGACTTGGGTCCCGCAACGAAGGTCTTGCATACGGTCGCATTGCTTTGCCGCAAGTGCGTTTGCTTTAGGCACGGATTGTATTGTTGTTTACTTTCCGTGTGAGGTCAATTATGATCTCGTGTGATATTTGTACCGCGTATTGTTATGTTATTTTGTGTAGAAAATACAGGTTTAATTACCCAAGTTTGAGGTTTCACACTAACTGTTTGTCCTCCGTCTGAGGACGTAACAGAATTGGCGATCAGCGAGCAAAAGACTCACCTGAGGAGACACGACCGTCTCGTGAGCAGAAAAGCGTTTTGGATCACGACGATCAACGCTGAAACAGTACATTGGACCTTGGAAGGTTGTACTTTTGGCTGAAACTCAAATCACTGGGCGGAACGGTAAACCGAGATGTCTGGGGACACCGAAACCATGGACGACAGACTGGCGAAGCTCCTGAAGCTGGTGGAACTACAGTCAGACCAGATCACCAAGCAGCAAGAGCAGAATTCGAAGCTTTCCGATCAAATTTCGAATTTGCTGTCAAGCGGAAGTGGAAATGCGCCAAGTATCGTCCCTCAGAATGGATTCGACTTGTCAAGTGCATTGGCAAGCAACATGGAGATGTTCCTGTACGAACCAGAAGAAGATGGCACGTTCGAACAATGGTTTCGACGTTACGAAAGCCTCTTTATGGAAGACGCCAAGAGTCTTGACGACAAGGCGAAGGTACGATTACTGTTGCGGAAACTGGGGCAGACCGTCTTCGAACTGTACGCAAACTCGTTGCTACCAGAGAAGCCTGAAGACATCACGTTTGATGAAACGGTGAAGAAGATGAAGGCCATGTTCGCACCAAGACTATCGACGTTCCGCACTCGATACAACTGTCTGGAAACGCAGAAGCGCATGGGTCAAGAGTTCACAGACTATGCAGCGTTGGTCAACAAGAACGGCGAAAACTTCGACGTCGACAACTTGACAGCGGATCAGTTCAAGTGCCTGTTATTCGTCGCTGGACTGCGAGCTCCAGCGGACAAAGACTACAGAACGGCACTCCTACGTCTCATTGATGGAGACCCGAAGGCAACAATCCCGAAGCTGTTAGATGAATGTCGACGCATTGGAAACCTGAAGGCTGATAGCAGAATGGTCGAAGAAGGAACCAGCCAAGTCCACGTAGTCCAGCGGCACTACGAGAAGAGCAAGAAGTCCATGGATCATGGAAGATCTGAAGAAAAGTCAACTTGCTGGAATGGCGAAAGGAAGAAGCGGACCGAATACTCGTCCTCTGGATCGGACGGCGAAGAAGATCGGCGGTGTTGGAACTGTTTGGGGCCGCATATGGCTAACAGGTGCACCCGGAAGCCGATGGAATGCTTCGAATGTGGCCAGTATGGTCACCGACGGCAGTTTTGTCGTGAGGCTAACAAGAAGAAGAAGCCTGTAATTGGATCTCTAGCAAAGACCCAAGAAGGAAACAAGGCTGGTAACCGTTGTTACGCCGTCATGGAGGTCAATGGACGACCTACGAAGTTTCTGGTCGATACTGGTGCCGATATCAGTGTGATCACGAAGAAAACGTGGAAACGTATGGGATCACCCAGACTTCAACATGGAACGAAGGCAGCCGATGGCGTGGATGGTACCGCTATCAAGTTAAAGGGCTCCTTCACATGCCAGTACCGTTTGAACAAGGCCGATGGAACGCATCATGGACGATGCTATGTGCTCAAGGAGGACCATGGTATGGATGTCCTTGGCAATGGATGGTTAGCCAAGTTGGGCTGCATGGAGCAGCTGAAGAACAAACTTGCTGATGCGGTTGGTACCAAGAAGACCGGTGGACGGATTCAAGATCCTGCAAGGGAGGGGCGCCGTGAGATACGAACGCAGCCAAAATCCCGTATGTCGCCGAAGAAAAGTGGACCAAAGGAAGACCGCAAAGACCGAGCTTGGAATCGCTCGAGGAAGACTGGTAGACCGGAGCGTTGGCGTAGCAACCCAACTGCAAATGGAAAGAAGCCAGCGGCGCGGATCTGCTCGATTGAAATGGCGAGCCCAGAGATCCAAGAAGAGCATCACAACCTGTTCAGTCACTTGATGGATGCAATCGACAACTACGCCAACCAAAGGCAGCAAGGAAAGGCAGCAGGCAGGAAGCGTCAGCCGAAGACCCTGACACCCAAGGAAGGTCAGCCGCCGAAGCCAGTGTTTCGAGTCAACACTGTAAGGATGAAGCCGACGAGCAACGACCTGGGACCGCCGAGCGAAGAACAACCGCGCCCGAGTGCGCCCAACTGGGACTGGGGTGGATTGGAAGTGTTCCGACCACTGGACGGTCAAGAAGATGTTGGTACTTCGTAAGAACAAGTCTTACGAAGTGGGGGACGTGTTCCGTATGCGACTTGGGTCCCGCAACGAAGGTCTTGCATACGGTCGCATTGCTTTGCCGCAAGTGCGTTTGCTTTAGGCACGGATTGTATTGTTGTTTACTTTCCGTGTGAGGTCAATTATGATCTCGTGTGATATTTGTACCGCGTATTGTTATGTTATTTTGTGTAGAAAATACAGGTTTAATTACCCAAGTTTGAGGTTTCACACTAACTGTTTGTCCTCCGTCTGAGGACGTAACACCGATCAAAACATCCCAGCACCGGTGATCAGTGCTGCCGGCCGCAGTTGTTTGCCACGTTTCAACGGTCTGTATTCCGCCTCTATGCCAAATGGATGGATCCTAGCATCAAAACATCACAAATTTCCCTGAATTAATCGTTGTTCTTTACAGATCTTTCAATCAACAATTCTTTCAACAGAAAAAAAATCCTAGCATGTTCCTAGATTTCATATGCCAATCAAACTCAAACGCAAAAGTTCAAGAGCAATCTGTTCGAGACTATGTTTGAGAGCTGAAATTCATAGATTCATAGAAATTTGTGATGTTTTGGTGCTAGGATCCATCCAGTTGGTTTAGATGCGGAATACAGACCGTTGAAACGTGGCAAACAACTGCGGCCGGCACTGATCACCGGTGCTGGGATGTTTTGGTTGGAATACTGCGTGGCAGACGTGGCAGCGCGGTCACCGCGTATGCAAATCGCGTTCCGCCGGCTACAAAAGCGCGGCGAGCGAGTGGGAAATCATTCACTCATCGGTGTTTGGAACAATGAAGGTCCTCGCTCTCCTCTCGCTTCTCTTCGTCGCCTCTTCGGTAAGCGGACCACACACGCAGCGCTGAATGGATCCTCTCTTTAGATGGCTGATGTCGCTATCCCCGCCATTCCCGACGTCGGAGGCGCTGTATCTGGACTCACCGGCGCTCTTCCTGTGGGAAATCTCCTCGGAGGACTCGGTGGCGGTGCCGGCGGAGCTGCTGGCGGTCTCCTCGGAACCCTCGGAGGAGCCCTCGGAGGTCTCCCCATCGTTGGCCCCATCCTCGGTGGCGCGGCACCCGCTGGAGCTGCTACTGGAGCCGTCGGAGACGCCACTGGCGCCGTTTCCGGAATCGCTGGAGGTCTTCCCGTCGTCGGAGGTCTCCTCGGAAATCTCGGAGGCGCCGCTTCGGGAGCCGCTGGAGATGCCGCCGGAGCCGCTGGCGGACTCCTCGGAGCCGTCGAAGGAATCGTCGGAGGTCTCCCCGTCGTTGGAGGAATCGCCAAGGGACCCATCGACGCTGTTGCTGGAGTCGCCGGCGGTCTCCCCATCGTTGGCCCCATCCTCGCCGGCGGAAAGGGAGCCGCGGGCGATCTCGTCGGAAGCCTCACCGGAGCCGCCGGTGGCATCGTTCCCAAGATCTAAACTACCGACACCCAAACAGAAGGCCAATTTCTGTCTGAAATCGTGCTCTATGCAAACTTTGAGCGTTGAATAAACAATCGACGAACTACAAACAATTAAATGAAGCAGAGACAGGCTGCAGATTAGCTATTTGCTGCGACTTTCGTGAGCTTGTCACTCGCAAAAATTCTGCCTCGTTATTTTCTACCCTGCAACCACGACGTTCTCGGCACGACTTTTGTGCGCTCAAACGGGAACATTATGATTGCTTGGAATTCCGGTCGCGTTCCGGTCCTCGATGTGCTCTGGAACGGCCATGGTGTCGATTAAATCAAGAAAACAAAATGAACGCCTTTATTTCAATCAAAAACTCTCATTAACACCAAAGACATCAATGACTTGCGCCAGCAGATGATGTGACTTTTGTGACAACTGTCTTCTGGGCCTTGATGCTCACGAGAATTGGAAGCACAGCCTTTCGCAAAGATCTAAACGGTAGTTTGCAGCAAAACTGTCTTTCCCGAACCTGTCATACCTGTTAACGAGCAACGAAACCACCGGACAGAGACAGATGAAATGCACATTTTCAAGCAAATCGACCATTCTGAATACCGTAGCGTTGGAGAGTTGACTGGCTCCAAACTCAAAAAGGCCGACAATCATGCAGGCTACGATGAAATCGCCCAGGAATCTGGTGAACGCTTGGAAGAGAATCGGTTTCTCTCTTGTATTCAACGTCATCGTTTTCATCTTCAGTCGCTTGACGATCAAGAAGACCACAATTACAAGATAGACCAGCATGGTCAAGATCGCAACGAACAATGTCAGCAAAGAAGCGCAGCGTCCGTAGACCATTTGGATCTTCACCAGGGTGTTCATGCGAATGGACAAGAAATCCGCCTGGAAATAGTACTCAAACTTGATGAACGCAAAACCCAGATAGACCAGAATCCTGACTGCTGTCACTATGTAGCCTGAAAGCTTCGAATTGCAGATTAGACGAACTAAAAAAAACTGACCCATTCGACCCAATCCGACATCCGGAGTCCAAGGACAACTTTCATTCGATTGATTGCGAGCGCGTGGTCAATCCCGTTGATTCCGATCATCGAGGCTACGGAAACTCGGCCCATCACAATGGTCATTGAGCCCATTAGCGAATTCATCGAAATTATCGTAATTCCAAAGGCTACGTTGTACGGTATGATGAGAATTGTAAAAGCTTGGATTGCGAAGATGACGCGATAACAGTGGACACTGCGAAATTCCGCTTTCTTGAGGAGAACCTGAAGATTGTGGTGATTTCAATGAGTGGATCACGCACTCACATAGGAGATTCGTAGATGCAGAGGGAGGAAGAGAAGCGGCGGGAGGCCAAAAGCAAGAGAAAGCAGCAAACGATCCGATTCCATTGGACAACTGCAACTGAGTTGGCAGCTGAGCACAATGAAGGCGTCTTTATGATGACTAAATTGTTGCTCGGGGAACAAAGAATCCTCCGAGTCATTCTTGTTTACTTCTCGAAACTATCAAATGTGAGCATATTGTAGGCTGTAGAGCTCAATTCCTCGGAAATGAGCCAATACAAAGCGAACCAAGCAGAAACAAAACATGAATAATGGGCTACATCTGCTTAATCGATCAAAATACGCGCTTCTTGATCATGAAAAGACAGTAAATAGTGTAAAAAGTAAGCAAATTTTTGAATTTCGACACATTAAACAGCTGAAATTCCTCACTCAAATGGCAATTACTCAGATTGGTTATAATAATCAGAATTTTAGTTCTGCGATCAGTTGGCTTGAAGCTTTTGGTGTGGATTAATCTGTCATTTCGAAAGCGCAAGTGAAATGAGTCACGCTGAACAAACACCATTCCGGAAACACGCCGGCTTCTCGTAATCAAAACAGTGAATTACGGTATCCGTTCGCTTGACATCGACGATTTGAGAGAGTGAAATCTAAAGACGCGTTAGGCTTGCCTCGCGCTAGACTGGCCTATTGCTCGTCTTTTAGATTAGAGTCAGCTTCTGACGAACAGAGGCAATCAATCAACTAGTTACACGGCTTAGCACCCTCAAAAAATTCCTGTTTTAAGTGATTTGACTGCAAATTGAAAGCTATTGAAATTGACAGATCGAGCTATTTGTTATCATCAAACTCTACAAGTTTCCTCGCAAAAACCAATCGATCGTTTATCTCCAATCCTATAGAACTGCTCCCTTAATCGCGGGATTACGGCGTGGCTCCCAACGCGTCCATTCTCGAATAATATTCTCGATCAATGCGTAAAACAATATCGTTTGCGTGTCATTCACGTCGGTGAATCGCCGTCGGTAGCTGACGATGGCTGCGACAAGGAATACTGTCCTTCTCCTCATTTTGGTCGTCTCTGCGGTTTCGCTCTTCTTCAACGTGTCCTATTTGATCGAAACTGCAACAATCCATCTGGGCATCCAGCCTGAATGTCCCACATCGGCTCCGGTAGTCATTCAAGCGCCACCAGCCCAGGTAGACGCCGCGTGTTTGGCTCAGTTTGAACGCGATTGCAGTCTTCGCCCTCCTACAAAGACGAGCGCTATCACCTTCTTAGTCAATGCCTGCACACCGCCTTCTTTCACGTCGAGAACGTCAATGTTTGGGACAAAATGCAGCCAACCATGGATTACTGTAATAGCGTGGTGAATCTGAACAAAGATCACATGATCGCGTATCAAAACAACGACGAAGTCAAGTATCACATGGATCCGATCGATCAAAATCAGGTAGAATGGGCGTTTTAGTGACCATCCGGCGATCCCAACCATTCCTCACTTGTTAGCTCACCAATTGCCACATAATCACGCTGGGAATTGGCCATGACGTGACCGTTGAAACGAAACTACGCGACAAATACAAGGAAAAGTGCAAATTTCAAGCGGCCGACCCGATTACCACGGTAAACGAGGAAATCTACAAACCAATTGGCCAGTATTTCCCGTTTGCTGTTGGGAATGCGACCAAAGTTGAGCTCACAAGTGTGAAAGAAGGTAAGACCACACACAACGAACGTGTACTTGAAAGTCTTCGCAGATCCAAAGACGGAGACCTACACGAATCGCAACTTTTCGCACGTCGAATTGGTCGAGTTTTTGAGGGACAAAGCCGGAGTCTCCAAGAACGACATCATCGATCAGCTCCTCGTGGACATTGAGTACGCCGAGTTTGCGATGGTCGACTACTTCTTCCTGAACAACAAACTCGACCTCGCGGGCTACACGATTTGCCAGTGGAACGCCGAGTTTCACTACCCCAGCGACAGTCAAAAGGTTGAATTCGGTCGATTCATGAAGCAGATAGCCAAGGACGAGCGCTATTTGCCGTTCCACGTGGTCACCGGCTATCACATTCGACTCTATTTTGTGAACGTTGCCGACCAACGGTGTTTCGATCGATATGTCAAAGATCGTATTTGAGGTGAAAGTTTGGTTTTGTTGATGTGTTGAAACGCGTGGACGTGATCTCCGCTCGTCATAAATCTTCTTACGTTTTCCGAATTGGGAATGCGCAATCCGCTGTTTACAGCGCTGAAAAGTAATTATCTTTATGTCTAAAACGGCGGATATTAAGCTTATGATGACCGAGTTGAGATTCAGTGCAATGAGACCAAACAACAACACTGAAAACGACCTTGAACTTTGGACATCTTAACGCCAAGGATCTGTTAACTACCTTTTTGTTATGTTGTAACGCGCTTGAACTTTGTTTTTTTGGCTTACCGTACCGTCACTGCCCAAGGTTTAGCGTAGTTATTGGCTTACCAGGCTTCGTAGAGCAACTTTTAGATGCGTTGGATCTGGCGCCAAAATCGCCATGTTCCAAAGTCACTGAGCGCCAAGTTGACCCCGATTTTCAGCCCGAACTAACGACCACAAATATATGAATTTGATTTTTAGTGTAGTTCAGAGGTGCCATTTCAATGCACCCTTCATTTATGCCGAACAATACTACCGGTTACAGATGATCGTCGTATGTACAAATCAAGCATCGTTGCGGTAGTCTTTAGGTCGGATGTAGATGTCGTAAACGGATGTTTTTAGTGCATTTCGTTTAACTAAACGCGTACCTCCAGACTCGACAAGAAAAGCAGCAGAGAACCCCACGCTCCTGGTGATGAGGGCTCGGTTTGCTCGAAATGTGCGTCCAACTCGTCCCAAAGTGTTCTCATGGAGCTGAGCAGCTGTTTACATTGAGGATCGGTCTTGTTCATGTTGCCTGAAATGCACTAAAATCAATGTCATCTTCAATTCGTACACAGCAATTGGCTTTATATGCCGTTGCTATAACTGACTGAGAGCTACAGTATGCAGTTTCCATCAAAAACTCAGATTCCGGTGCAAATTCCACAGAGTCTGTATGAGAATAAGAGGCATGCCTACATTCATAGCTTATGCAATCTGACAGTCTATACAAAAAGTCATATCTAGCAGCACTACATAGTGCGCTGGCGCCTTGGCACGAGTATCTCTGGCCGTGGGTTTGCAGTGAAATGTGAGCCTTGCCCATTGTACATGTCACATTCCTATGCTCAACGCTTGAAAGATGTACATCTTTCAGAGGACTGGGCATTAGCGGCAACTAGAACAATTTACACCAAACAATGTCATTGAATTCCGAAACGCTTCACTAAATATTGGTTTCAAAACCGCATTTTTCAACTTACAAGCATGCATAATGATTAGGAGCACAAACGCAGCCTGATCCTCGCCTCTTTGCAGCATGTCCATCGGTTGGTTCAAGACTAAATGACGAACACCAAGGAAGTACTTCAAGAAAGACCTTAAGCACGATTCTCTCATATATGCTTGAATCGTGATTAGGAGCTCTACCGTGCAACGACACTGCAGTCGAAGCGCGTAGGCTGCAACTCCGCCGTCTTATCAACAAAACTTTCCACGTAATTTGTCATTTTCGGCTCAGTCAGATCAATGTAGCACTGTGGGTAAATGAAAAACTTCTCGCGGTCAAACTCGTTTATCATCCGGGAATTGAGAACGCACTGCTGGTAGACCGTCTAAAACAACAGCAAATGAACTCAAATATTCTACGGGTACGGTAGTACATAAAGACAGATGCTGTTCTGAAACAGACGTTCCTTGAAGCTGCCATCCATATCGCAGATCACCGGTAAATGATCGAGTAGACGACGATAGGACGCAGCTTCACGGGCGTACAGTCTGCTCGAGTCCAAACCACTAAGATAGGCGCTCCCGCTCTCCGACGTTCCTCTCAACGGTCCGCTCTGATTACGGTAGTTATTGATGAGCGCGATCGCGTTTTGAGCAGCTGAGATCAAAGGAAGATTATTACTTGGCTTGAGAGTACTTTTATCATCATTAAGTGGTTGTTGTAGCGCGTGAAGACCTAAAATGCTGTCATAAACAAATGCGATCAGCTTGATTACCGGGAATTCTCATTCCAGCCTTCAAACAGCGGTCAAATCGACATTTTCTGCACACGTTGCACGCTGTTAAATCTGTGAACCACGACCGTAACTCTCCCGAATCGCTCGAGTTACTAACCGTTGATTGCAGATTGACCACACGCGTTGCTGTCGTTGATGCACTGATACGGCTGACTGCGCTTTAAGCTCCTGGCAAAGAAGGACGCACATGGACGACATGAAACGACGCCATAATAGCGGATGAGCTTTGATTTTACGAGGCAAATGGAGCAGATCTCCATTGAGTCGCCTTCTCGCTTGCGCATTACTGGAAGCGACTCTGACGGCCAACGATTACAGCGACGATGAAGTAGTGGTAGCATGTAAGCCACATCAAGTGCTCGTCGGTTTGTAGATTAGGACTTAGCTTAAGCCGCCTATCCGCTAAATTCCCACGTGACAATCGATAAAAAACGACTTGAAATCAAGCCAGCGTAGCGTGATAACAAGCATCTCGGTGAAATAACGATTGCGCGACCAGATATGACAAATTCAACGTCAGAAATACAATTTGGCGTTTGGCGTCGGGAGAAACGTTGCTAAGTCGAAAAGCCGCCCGCGCTTGGCCGAAAGCGGTCTTGTGGTTGATTTTTGAAAACTGAGTGTAGCTAAGTTGATCCGGTTAGCTTTTACGTTTCGGGCCTACGCTGTTAGAATCCAAATTTCCAATGGTTCAATTCTGCAGTGACTTGTCTCGTAAACTGGTAACTGATGAGTAAAAATCCAGGGCATTCTTGCCTTGCCTTCAGGAGTTTGCTCGGAAATCCGTTTCGTAGGGTAGCGCCTGAGCCATTGAGCGACGTCTGAACTCCAGTTAGAACTCAGAACTTGTGGCTTAAACTCAAATTTTTGTGGCAATTTTGAGCTTTTCTGTAGAACGAAATGCCATGTCCGCAGATTCCCGATTAGCGAGTTTCCAACCCAAACGCATTGAACAGAAGCAAACAAGACCAGATCAGAAAAATGAAGCAAATCCGCGTTCTCACGCTCTCACTGATGCAGTCGTCATTGTCGTCCTGATTGCATCAAGACTCGCGTCAGACACCAAAGCTGCTTATTACTTTGGTTCTGTGTGCGGCCCAGCGAAGATGATGTGATTTTCATGTGATTTTCACGAGTTTACATGTTGTATCAGCGACGATAAGACGATAAAGGACGAAAACGATGAGGAAGAAGGGGGGAAGTCCAGGCATCCAAGAACAAAAATCGCCGATTATTTTGACAGAGCTCATTTGCATCACTCTGATCTTTGGGATTTACGCAATTGCTTTGGTTCATTAAGCCTCTTATAGTGAAGATGTATCATAAACCAAATCTTCTCAAAGAACCGCTGATTTTGAAAACGAATAATCGCATAATATTAATAGACACAAAATCGTTCTCTAATGGTCAGGCTCATTTCGAGAAATTTTAGACCCATTTACACTATTGAATCTTTACATTATCGAGTCGACGGTTGTATTCTCATCGAATGACATCCTTCTGTGATGACAGCAAACCGCACGATATTCACAGTCACCCGATAAGTGCTGCCAAGTCAGCCCCGTTTCATGTCAGTATCGCCCGGAGCATCAGTGTTTGTGCCATTTAGATAGGGCTGTGCAGCCATCATATAAACGGCTTAAAGTACGCCTCTACTTTTAATAGAAAAGCAGTGGTCTTCATGCGATTTGTTTGCGGTCACATGTGGATTATACGGTCTATTATAGGATTATTCATATGGATTATATACGAGGATTGAAAGAATAATTCATAAGCGGGATTTAGTCTTCCACGCGGATTGTAGCCTCGCATCTTCGCAGCGCTCAGTTCGCTCATAATGAGAGATTTGTGTTGCTTCTTGCAAAACTGCAGCTCGATTGTGACCAGGTCGTCTACTTCCGCAGTGGTGTGAATGGCGCCCGGTCAAAACACAAAGACCGCGGTCAAAAGAGATAATATTACGTTTATGCCTGTTGCCTCCTACGCAGCGTGGTAACCAAAAAACTAGGCTTAAAGACAGCCAAGACCTAAATACACTATCAGACTTACGAAGCCTAATCGACAACTCTCAACTCATATGTTATCTACTGTTTCCTAGCCTAATCCAAGCGTTTATTTAAAGTCACTTTCATGATATGTCTTTTGACCGGGCACCGTTGTGAAGACAATCCCTGTGGGCAACAACCAGAATCCTTCAACTCGTCGGTTACTCAAATATAACCAATCTGTTTTGGTTTCATACCAGCTCGATTGGGATGAGATGTCCGCGGACAATTGAAGCAGACAGTTTACAATGATTTGTGGCTTGTCTGCGCTCTCTGGTCTCACGGGACAACAACAAAACGAAAACGAGACGTAAAGCGCGCCGAACTGATTGGAATTGTTGCCCAAACAGAGTGCAAAAAGCCTCAAACGCCTACTAGGCGACAATTCTCTCACGATACAAATCATAAAATTGTTTTTTTCCCTGTAATTTGAGTTTATAGACAGGAATCCCATGTTCTGTCGCGTTCACAATGCCTCCTTTTGTGAACGTGGTGGTCGGCCTCTGTTACATTGCGTCGTCCCTTGCGCTACTCCTCATCAACGGTCTTGTTCTTCACGTACGCCTCAGCTATAGCTAAATTCTCTAAGATCCTACTTTAGGTGCTTCTGCGACGTCCAGAATACAAAACCACCACTTATGGTATAATCAAAAACATGATCATCGGCAGTATGATGCAGTTAAGCGCGCATATAATAGGCGGATTGATGACCATGATGGACAGTGACATCCACTACTGGATTGAGCGGGTAAGCCACTACCGGAACAGCTCGAGTATCCGCATCAAAATGTTCACTTTTTGACTCTCTCACTTGTAGGTTGTCGGAGCGTGCGCTCAAAGTGGCTGGTTCCTCTATCTCGGCGGATCGTTAGCGTTAGCCATTGACCGCATGCTCATCTTCGTTGGTTTTGTGAGCAACAAGCTCATTACCAGGGCTTCCTGGGCGTCTCTGACCTTCTCGTGGCTGATGGCTCTTTTCTACTTTGTTGCTCTGCTGCTGCCAGGATTTGGCTTCACGTACCGCTCAACAGAAGGCTACTTCTATTGGTTCTACGATGCGCAGACGGGAACGCAGAAGTTGGCTGTTCTGGAAATGATCCTAGATTTTTCAATTCTAACTATCATTTTGATGCTGTACCTTGTGGTGTTCGTTTGCATCACGATGGTAAGTTGAGCAGCATAGGACGCCGCAAAAATGAATTTTCAGATGCGAAGAGAGGCACACGGAGGGACCTCCACGCTGTCGGTGTTGGAACTGCGAATTCTAGCAATCTCGGTCATCTCCTTTGTCTACGAGTCGTCCATGGTTCTGTGGTTCTTCTGGGGCAGCAATTGGATGAGCGAAGGACTGGTCTCCTCTGTCCTTATGTCCGTCTTGTGGATTATTGCCTCTGGGCTATTTGCGGTGGCAACGATCGCAATCAGCGGTTCGCTGCGAGCGAACGTCCTCAATTTGTTGCGGAAGAAGCGCAAGCACAAGCCGATCTTATCAATTCGAGTATCGTCAGCTGTTGCTTTTCCGTCGGTTGTATAGGAATAAATGGAGAAGAACGTTGAACGTTGAACGAACAGTCAAGTAGATGATGACCTTTTCAAAGTTGACGAACAGAAACCCACGATTCACTAAAAACAATTCCACGAATAATTGAAAGGCATAAAAAACGAACAAAGCAATGACTCTCAGGCTCAGCCACAAATTGATTGAAGTATGGTAACCTACTCACTGTCAGTGATAGAGGGTATTAAACGCCGAGTGGGCGTTTGGTTCACCTTTCTGGTGAATGCTTTGTGTTCGCTCACGCTGATCGTTTTTGAACTAATGATGAATGAATGGTTTTTGCAGTTGCCAAAAACGCGTATGCTTGATTGCTTGCACTAAAGGTGGGAACTGCGAATTCTCGTGATTTCAGTCGTTTTTTTGTGTTCATGAGTCACTATCCCGAGGAGTAAACAGGTTTTGTTGTAGTAGAGCGCAAAAACTCATTTGGCGCTCCAGCTTCGAATTCGGCTTCAAATGAAAGCGCATTTGTGCTACTGGGTGAAATGCCGGACAACTCAAACTTATCGTCGCCTGATTCCTCACGTGTGAATAACGTTGAACGCCAACGCTCGCTGCAGTATCGTGCTGCGTAACTGGATATTACCAGTCCGTTGTCTGTGTGTCAATTGCACACAATTTCACTGTAATTTGCGCAAACGTTGCTTCTTACGGGCAAGAAGGCTCCGTCAAAAGTCAAAAGTATTCGTCGACAAAAGTCGACCGAGTGAAAAATATTCTAAAGTTCAACAATTCCGCATTTAATGAAATAAACAGAAAACGCGTGGTGTAGCGAAACGGAAGGTCATTGGATTGTAAATACAAGTTGTGTTCGTTCCGATGCGCTGCCCTAATTACTAAGCGCGCAGCGCTCAAGCGTGGGAGGTTCCAGTAACCTTTTGATTGCTTGTGATTTTCTCTTCGATTGTTTTTTTCTCGTTAAAGTTTCCTTGTGGTGTTTTCTTCGGTGGTGTGGTGTAAGCGCGCCTCTCGTTCGTTTTGCCAAGTTATGTGAAGAGTTTTGCTACAGGCCGACTGAGCTATATTTAGATTTTTGGATTTTTGTCTTCTGGGGACGTCTCCTGGAGTAGCTGGTGGCGTGGTTGACATGGTTGAAAAGAGACCGCGAAACTCTAATGGAAACAATATCGTTTGTAAATATCCAGCGCGGCTTTCCCGTATACTCGGAGTGCGGCTCTTTTTCTGTGCAATTCTCCCAGATCATGACAGCTTGTGTTAACCGTTTCTGTGACGTTTCAGTTCAAAAGCGCAAATGGCCGCTTTGGAGAACATTCTTGTCGGCCTGAGCTACATTGCGACTTCGCTCCTTTTCGCGTTCACCAATGGGATTGTCGGCTTTGTAAGTTTGAATCTGAGTTTTAACGTACTTATTATCTCTCACGGCATCACCCCTGAATGCACATTTTGAATGAAAACTTGTAGGTGCTTCTGCGTCACAACGAATACCACACCACAACCTACCGTATCATCCTCAGCATGCTACTCGGATCCATAATGCAGTTAATGTCCCACTTTGTCGGCGGAGTGATCACCGTCAACAATGGAGACCAAAGTGACTGTTTAGAGCGGGTGCGTCAACGCAATAAACTCGCATTTACGGCCGTTTTACCTTCAGATAGCCGGAGCGTGGATGCAGAGTGGCTGGTTTGTCTACTTGGCCTCCTCGCTAGCTTTGGCTGTTGACCGAACGCTCGCTTTCATCAAGATCTTTGACGAGAGGACAACCACGATCATATCCTGGAGCTTTCTGGCGTTTTCGTGGTTCTGTGGATTGGTGTATCTTGTTGGTCTGTTGCTTCCCACTTTTGGTTTCACGTACTACAATGGCAAAGGCTACGGTACTTGGTATTACGACGATCAAGTCAATACGAAATACCTGGAAACACTCGAAATGATCCTCGATTTCTCAATTCTGGTCAGCGTCCTGCTGCTCTACTGTTTGGTTTTTGTTCGGATTGTTCTGGTCAGTCCCACGGCTTTTCATTCTAAAATCATGATGTTTTAGATGCGTAAGACCGCTCAAACAGGAATTACTTCGTCTTCAGTTGAACTGCGAATTCTTAGCATTGCCGTCATCTCCTTCCTCTACGAGTGCACCTTCCTTCTGTGGTTCTTCTGGGGCAGTCAGCTAATGACACAGGGGATGCTGTCGTCGGCTATCGTAACGCTGCTGTGGATCGTCGACTGCGGCCTGTTTTCGCTCGCCACGATCGCGATCAACACCTCGATTAGGAAGAAGGTTCTCCAGTTGTTATGTAGAAGAAAAAAGGCAAAAATCGTTGGAGTTGTGTCTAAGTTTTACGCTACAAACCCTTCCACGAATAAATGAACGTCATTTTTGCCTTCTTTGTTTGTACGGAGACATTAGCCACGACACGTGGCGACCGCCCTCCGAATCTTTTCCTCTACGCATCCCTCTTTCTCTCTCCGACGAGCGGATCTCGTTTTTTCTATCAACACTTTGGCCCTGGCAACTTAATGTACTCTACAGAAATGTCGGCTTGAACAAAATCTTAAGCACTCCCGCGCTCGAATTAAACGCCTACTTAAATGGCTTGTTCGTAGTTGACTTGAGTTTCATCCCTGCTGAGCGGCATAGACGGAAATTTGCATTCAACGAGACCAATAACTACCAAACCATCGTTTGGACAACTTGGTTGAAGCAGGACCACTTGGCGTCACCGACCTGGCGTCGCCGAATTGGCGCCGGACGACTTGGCGCCAAGAATTCCGTACCTGGTTAACTTTATGTCTGGTCGTAACGCGATTAGCTTCGTTCTTGGCTAACTTGGCGTAATACGCGTCGAAATGATTGAAGTTGATGCCCAAACAGAGTGCGCAACGTCAACCGACAATTATCTCATGGTCGAATCAAGACTGCAATGAAGTCCATGGGATGAGTTGTCTTGGGGTGAGTTGGGGTGATCCCAAAACCACCACTTATCGTATCGCAGTAAAGGTTATTCTGAGGCAGCGATCAGATGACCGAAGAAACTGCCTCTTCTGTCCATATGTCGATTTTGTGAGCACATGTCCACAGAAAACGCGTGTTTTAGCGAAACGGAAGGTCATTGGTTTGTAAATACAAGTTGTGTTCGCTCCAATGCGATGCCCTAATGACTAAGCGCGCAGCGCTCAAGCGTAGGAGGTTCCAGTAACCTTTTGAATGTATGCGATTTTCTCTTCGACCCTTGCAATGTTCAGTGCGGCATTCTCATAAACTTATTATTTTTATCTATCTATTCAGACTTTGACTCTTTTTCTCTGCAATTCTCCCAGATCATGACAGCTTGTGTTAACCGTTTCTGTGACATTTCAGTTTGATTTGTTCAAAAGCGCAGATGGCCGCTTTGGAGAACATTCTTGTCGGCCTGAGCTACATTGCGACTTCGCTCCTTTTCGCATTCACCAATGGAATTGTCGGCTTCGTAAGTTTAAATCAGATTTTCAACTTACTTAATATCTCTCACGGCATCACACCTAAAGACACTACCTGTATGAAAACTTGTAGGTGCTTCTGCGTCACAAGGAATACCACACCACAACCTACCGTATCATCCTCAGCATGCTGTTCGGATCCATCATGCAGTTAATGTCCCACTTTGTCGGCGGAGTGATCACCGTCAACAATGGAGACCAAAGTGACTGTTTAGAGCGGGTGCGTCAACGCAATCAATGCTCATCTTTTATTCGTTTAACGTTCAGATAGCCGGAGCGTGGATGCAGAGTGGCTGGTTCGTCTACTTGGGCTCCTCACTAGCTTTGGCTGTTGATCGAACGCTCGCTTTCATCAAGATCTTTGACGAGAGGACAACCACAATCATATCCTGGAGCTTTCTGGCGTTTTCGTGGCTCTGTGGATTGGCATACTTTGTTTGTCTGTTGCTTCCCGCCTTTGGCTTCTCGTATTACAGCGATCAAGGCTACGGTACTTGGTATTACGACGATCAACCACATACAGAATACTTGGTAACGTTAGAAATCGTCCTAGATTTTTCAGTTCTTGTAAGCTCGCTGCTGCTTTACTGTTTGGTCTTCGTACGGATTGTTCTGGTGAGTCACTCGCTTTTCTTGGCGTGATTAAGAAGTTCAGATGCGCAAAAGCGCTCAAACAGGAATGTCTTCATCGGCTGTTGAGATTCGACTTCTGAGCATCGCCGTCATCTCCTTCCTCTACGAGTGCACCTTCCTTCTGTGGTTTTTCTGGGGCAGTCAGCTCATGACAGAGGGGATGCTGTCGTCGGCTATCGTAACGCTGCTGTGGATCGTCGACGGCGGCTTGTTTTCGCTCGCGACGATCGCAATCAACACGTCGATCAGGAAGAAGGTTCTCCAGTTGTTATGCGTTAAGAGAAAAACGGCGAAAGTTGTGTCCAAAGTTAACATTACTAACCGTTTGTCGAAAAAATGAACGTCATTCTTGCCTCTAATGTGTGTTTAGAGACAATAGTTTCAAGTTAGATAAACTGAAAAACATTCAATTTACATTTGAAATTCCGCCATTTAGCGTCATTTAGTTAACACTGGGAGACGACGTTGCATGTTTCGACCTCAGCCGGCCTCGCGCAACCACACCAAAACGTGGAATGGAGGCCTTAAATATTAGACTGGACTTTCATCGGTATTGGACCTTCATCAAAGAGTAACATCAAAGAGTTTTGTTTAGTCCTAAGACCCTTGCAGTGGTAAATTTCTGATTAACACTAGACACGCACGGTTGATCGACTCGGCATCAAGGTATCTCAACTCAATATTTGAATTGCATGACTGGTGATTCCCACATATAACATTGCACAAATCAATTCTCCCCGTTTGTCTGATTGAGAGCAGAAAAGCGGAAATTGTAGTTACGGGTGCACATTCACGATGTCAACAACCACTCTGGTGCAAATGTCCCAGGTGAAGCGATTTAAGCGAGTTGACGTGCTTGAAAATGCACTTGGGCTTTGCGTAGACCGGCCTAGAGCCTAGAGCCTACTACAGGGTGGCGCATAAAAACTGTGACGCATCAAAGAATTCAACTTATTATTGCTTTTGTGCACTTTTTAAGGAGTGGGAAGTCTTTTAGTCGTGTTCCTTGCTTCTTTTATGCCAAATATTGCTATCCCTTTTTTTCCCAAAAAAATATTCGTGGACAGTGGACCTCTCGGGAGGTCGACCATCGCAGCTGAACGGACCACCCACATCGATTTTGGGAATTTGGGGAATTTTTGGACGAGCAATAACTCATTCTGCTTGGCTCAGCGGCTCTCCGATGACCATCAAAGAAGAAGACAGATCGGATCAAAAGACAAAAAGTTACAGCGACTTTGGTTTTTTGACTCCCTGTTGGCGGACTCCCATAAATTCAAGTCCGTCCTCCACAACCAAAGATATTTTGCCCTCAAACTCGATCGATTTGAACTTCCCAACTATGCAATTTGGGGAATTTGGAGCTGAAGACCTGCGCTATCAGGCACAAATCGCTGACTCGCTGAAAAGCGCTCTGGAAACAGTACAGAGCAAAAGTATCCCAGATCTGATTGCGGCCATTCTTGAAAATGTCCAAAAGCATTTCGACTCCTGAATCTCCGATGAACAAAGCCATTTTGAAAGTACCAGAGTGTTTCTCAGACAGAATTTGCTCCTCTTTCAAATGAAATACAGAACGGGTTGTTTTGTTAGTTCACTTAAAAGATATGGATTATTTTACGCGTCACAGTATTTATGCGCCACCCTGTGGTTTGATTTACCGAGTTTCGGAGCACGTATCGCAGTTCTACCCGCAGTATAAAACTCGATTAGTAAAGTTTAAACTCTAACCATGAAAACACTTTACACTTTTGTTTTTCCTAGTTTTAAGTGTTTAATCTCTTTACGACCTAGGTGCGCAATGGAGAGCTTTTAAACACAATTTCCCATATACGTTCAACGGAATGGGGCGGCTGGGAGTATAGCCTTAATTGCGTTGTCGTTTGCCTCTCAAAGAACAACAGGTCAGGTGCATTTTGTTCCGTGTTTGGTTGATTGTCGTGCCGTAGCCTTTGAATACGACGATCAGACCGACACGTATTCAGGTTCCGCGTCTAACTAGCTTCACAAATCTCGTACGGGATCGCATTGAGTGATTGGGATCTGTGTGTGACTATTCTGTCTGCTGTTCCGATGGTCTCTCTTGCGAAAATGTTTCTGGGCCTGAGCTACATTGCGACTTCGCTCGTTTTCGCATTTACCAACGGAATTCTCTTCTATGTAAGTTGAACAAACATAGCGCCCCTTTAACCGAATCTTTTAGGTGCTTCTACGTTATAAAAAGTACCACACCACCACCTACCGTATCATCATTAGCATGCTGCTCGGAACCGTAATGCAGCTAATGTCACATTTCGTTGGTGGAGTGCTTACAGCGGGAAATCTTGGCAAAAGGGTTCATTTGGAAAATGTACGTTTGTCTTCTTCAGCTTTAATATCTTCAGCGATTCTAATTTAGATCGCCGGAGCGTGGATGCAGACCGGGTGGCTCGTCTACTTGGGCTCCTCGCTAGCTTTGGCTGTTGACAGAACACTAACGTTCATAAAGATATTCAGCGAAAGAACGGCCAAACGCATATCCGTGGGCTTTGTGGCGTTTTCGTGGCTTACTGGCTTGATTTACTTTGTTCTTCTGTTGCTGCCCAATCGTGGATTCGCTTTCTATACCGGCAACGGCTACGGCACGTGGTACTACGACGACCAACCCGCTACGGACTACCTTGAAACGCTCGAAATGATTCTCGATTTCGTTATTACTGTCAGTGTGCTGCTGCTCTACTGTTTGGTGTTTGTTCGCATCGTCCTGGTGAGACACGCTGCTTTTCAAGGCTCATGCTTGAGGTTTCAGATGCGCAAAGCCGCCCACAGTCATATTACTTCGTCTTCCGTTGAACTTCGTATTCTCAGTATCGCTGTCATCTCGTTCGTAACCGAGTGCAGCTTTCTTCTGTGGTTCTTCTGGGGCCGTCAGCTCATAGCGGAGGGAATGCTCTCGGCCGCTATCGTCACCCTTCTTTGGATTGTCAATTGCGGCCTATTCTCGCTCGTAACAATCGTGATCAACACTTCGATCAGGAAGAAAGTTCATCACTTGTGGAGATGGAAGAAGGCGGTGAATACTGTCGTAGTTTTGTCCAAGTTGCACAGTACAACTGCCAAATGAATAAACGTTCTGTCTGCATTTTGTTCAATTTGTTTGGTTTTCAACAGACATCAAAAGTGCGCTGAAGATGAGTAAAGCCGACTAAACAGTCTCTAGAAGGTCTAGGCTATGTCACTTGGGTTCTCAAGAAGAATCAGAGTTTCGCAGCTAAAATCAAGTCACCTCTTCATCCATCTCAAGGGACTCCAGCAACTGCTTCTCATCTTTCTGCAGGTACTATACACTCCAACAACATGGAGCTCCGCGGCGGAGTCAGATACTCGCAGCACGTCCAGACTCTCGCCTGCCTCTCAGCGCAGACAAGAGTCATTATGATGTTGGTTTAAGTGACAAACGAAATAAAAGATATGTTGTTGAGGTCGAGGTTTCGCGAGACTCAGATTGTTGAAAGAGGGGCTCAGATTCTACCGCAAATGTTCAGTCTTAAACGCCAGAAAGCTCCAGGACAAGTACTACAGCCTCATGTTTAGTCCTGGGCGCTATCCTAGAGTTTGCCTAGTTGTTGGTTTACTAGGCGCAGCAGTGTGCAGCGTACTTAAGGTCGTAGAAAAATACACGGATTCTCAGTTCTGAGGGTTAGCGCACGTCCACGCTATGTTATTGATCAGCAATCACGATGCACTTGGTACACTTACGCATAAAAACATATTTTTTCCGAACTGAACTGATTAATCGTTTTTAGGTTCAAATATAAAAAAAGTAACATTTTGGTCAGTCCGCCGCTTACGCCCACGTTTAAACATTGAATTTAGCCGATTTAACATGATTTACTCTTTATTAACAATTCAAGTGATTGACATTGTTTGTTGTCGGGGTGCGATGACGTTGACTTTAACCGGGTTTTCGCCAACGACCTGCTGCGAAGAGCAAAGAGTCGAAACCTAACTTGCCTGAAAATGTCTTTGCGCCTACGCGTCAAACCCTAGCGTGTATCAGTTCCAATAATAGTTGGTCTGTGGTTTTCAGATGCTCCCCTGTGAGAACGTCATCGTGGGCTTGACATTCATTGTAATTTCACTCTTCTTCGCGTCCACCAATGGAATCGTTGGCTTTGTAGGTTACAAAATGCAGTTAGAGCATGTTTTTAGTTTCTAGGTGCTTCTCCGCTACAAAGAGTACCACACTACAACCTACCGTATCATTCTTAGCATGCTTTTTGGATGCATCATGCAGTTAATGTCGCACTTCGTCGGCGGAGTGATCACTCTCCGCAATGGCGACTTGAGTCTTTATTTTGAAAGGGTTCGTTGTTCTTCTACTACGGTTGTGTCCACTTTCGTCTTAAGATTGCCGGAGCGTGGATGCAGAGCGGCTGGATGGTTTACTTGGGATCCTCACTAGCTTTAGCTATTGACAGAACGCTCGCTTTCGTCAAGATCTTTGACGAGAGGACAACCACGATCATATCCTGGAGCTTTGTCGCGTTTTCGTGGATCTGCGGATTGGTGTATCTTGTTGGTCTGTTGCTTCCCACTTTTGGCTTCTCATACTACACCAGCATGGGCTACGGTACGTGGTATTACGATGATCAACCTCATACAGAATACCTGGAAACGCTAGAAATGATTCTTGATTTCTCAATTCTGGTCAGCGTCCTGCTGCTCTACTGTTTGGTCTTTGTTCGCATTGTTCTGGTGAGTCACTGGGCTATTCGTGATTTATGTGCGAAGTTTCAGATGCGCTCAGCGGCTCGTACTCACGTTTCTTCGTCTTTAGTTGAACTTCGCATTCTCAGTATCGCCTTCATCTCCTTCCTCTACGAGTGTACCTTCCTTCTGTGGTTCTTCTGGGGCTATAAACTGATGAGTGAAGGCATGCTCTCGTCGGTTATCGTAACGCTGCTGTGGATCGTCGACTGCGGCCTGTTTTCGCTCGCCACGATCGCGATCAACACCTCGATCAGGAAGAAGATTCTTCACTTGTGGATGAAGAAGAAACCAATGAATATCATTGTGCTTCACACTGAGACTTCTTCAAAGAAATAAACGACGTGTAAAGACAAATTGTTGTTTTGAACTGATCGATCACTTTTGAGTGCAAACCGAAATTTTAGTCATTTACGTTTACGCCCACAGTCGGAAAATGTTCTTATTAATTGTACTTCTCCATTAGCGATTTAATTGATTGCATTGTTTATTGTTGATCACGTCCTTTAACCGGATTTTCGCCAGCGACCTGATGCGGAGAGCTAAGAGTCCAAACCAAGCTTGCCTGATAACGTCTTAGCGCCTAAGCGTCAGCCCTAGCTTTTCTCACTTCAAGTATAGTTGGGTTGTAGTTTTCAGATGCTTCCCTGTGAGAACATCATCGTAGGGTTGACATTCATTGCAATTTCACTCTTCTTCGCATCCACCAATGGAATCGTTGGCTTTGTAGGTTATAAAATGCAGCTAGAGCATGTTTTTTTGTTTCTAGGTGCTTCTCCGCTACAAAGAGTACCACACTACAACCTACCGTATCATCCTTAGCATGCTGTTCGGATCCATCATGCAGTTAATGTCCCACTTTGCCGGCGGAGTGATCACCGTCAACAACGGAGACCAGTGTGTCGCTTTGGAGCGGGTGCGTTAACGCAATCAATTCTCATCTTTTGTCCATTCAGATCGCCGGAGCGCTGATGCAGAGCGGCTGGTTCGTCTACTTGGGCTCCTCGTTAGCTTTGGCTGTTGATCGAACGCTCGCTTTCATCAAGATCTTTGACGAGAGGTCAACCACCATCATATCCTGGAGCTTTCTGGCGTTTTCGTGGTTCTGTGGATTGACATACTTTGTTTGTCTGTTGCTTCCCACTTTTGGCTTCTCGTACTACACTGGAAAAGGCTACGGTACGTGGTACTACGACGATCAGGTCAATACAGAATACTTGGAAACACTCGAAATGATCCTCGATTTCTCAATTCTGGTCAGCGTCCTGCTGCTCTACTGTTTGGTCTTTGTTCGCATTGCTCTGGTGAGTTATGCGGTTGATTACGGCTAAATTACGAGAGTTCAGTTGCGCCAAACCGCGCACACTCACGTTTCTTTCTCTTCAATTGAACTGCGAATTCTCAGCATCGCCGTCATTTCGTTCCTCTACGAGTTGACCTGTCTTTTGTGGTTTTTCTGGGGTTCTCAAGTGATGACTGATGGCATGTTTTCGTCGATTATGATAACGCTGCTGTGGATTGTCGACTGCGGCCTGTTTTCGCTCGCCACGATCGCAATCAACACCACGATCAGGAAGAAGGTTCTTCACTTGTGGATGAAGCAGAAACCAATGAATATTATTGTGTTTCACACTGCTACTCATGCTTCAAAGAAGTAAACGAAAACTTCAGTTGAATCCTTTAAAGCCGTTGTCCTTTCGCTTTAACACAGGAATTCGAAAACCTTCATAGGACATCAAAGTAGTGGGCGCGTACGAAGGCATTAAAACAAGGGGCATTCTGACCTAAGGCCGCAACAATTCGAATTAACATGAACATCAGGGAGGCAATGAGATGAAACAACAATTTAATTAAACATCAAAACAAGCTCTTCATTCATTGATAACCAAGATGGCTCCTCTGCTATCAAGCTCAACCCAAGTACTCGTTCACTCTTGATCGTTAATCAACAGCTATGAGGAAGCACCTGCTGATTGCGGGTGGAAAACAAGGAATTAACTCTGTTCTTTAAAGCGGCACTTTGGATATTAATTTCTGTTTGTCACGTCTTCGTCCACTAAATCACTTTAAATCGCATGCGCACTCGTTGCACTTGACGAATTGGCGAGGTCAAAACGCTTGAACAGCTGCTTTTCAGCTAGGCCAAACCTACAAATTACTCTTCCTCTCCGCCAACGATCTCCTGTTTGAGTTTACAACCAAAAAGGGCAAATCCGGCCCCTTTCTCTTCAGCTATAAAGCGCTAGAGGCAATGGACGTTGACGTTCGTTCAGCGACTGAGCTATTTCAGCTAATTTGACTACTGACTGATGCTGTCAATGTTACTGTGTGCTAATTCAACATGTGATGTAAGGCAATTGTAAGGCTTATTTACAATTCCAGATGGCTTCGAGCGAGAACATTGTTGTCGGCTCGTGCTACATGCTCATGTCGCTCGTCCTCTTCTTCACAAACGCTCTCGTCTTCTTTGTAAGTCCACAACCTCTCTTTTCTTGCTTCACGTGCCTACAGATTCTCATTCGCTACAAGGAATACCACACGAGCACCTACCGTATCATCTTACACATGATCCTGGGCTGTCTGATGCAGCTCTGCTCCCATTTTGTGGGCGGATTCATGCTGATCAACGGTGAACAGCGATGGACAAACGTGGAGAGAGTAAGTCTAAATCAGGCGATCGGCTCTATTGGATCTTTCTAGATCGCCGGCGCGTGGATTCAGTTCGGCTGGTTCTTGTACCTGGGCGCCTCGCTGGCCCTAGCCATCGACAGGACCCTCACATTCGTCAGAATCCTGAGCGAACACAGCTCAGTGCTGATCTCTTGGTTCCTGTTGGCGTTTACGTGGTTCGTGGGCTCGTCGTTCTTCGTAATTCTGCTGATTCCGGGCTTCGGCTTCAAGTTCTACTCGCCTGGAAACCAAGGCGGATGGAACTACAATGCTCATGAGGCTTCACAGCGTCTCGTTACTGTAGAGCAATACGTGGATTTCACCGTTGTTTCCGCCGTTTTGGTTCTCTACTTTGTGGTCTTTGTTAGGATTGCGTGGGTAGGGCGGCGATGTGACTGCGAAAACTCATATTCATTTGACATTTAGACGCGCAAATCAACACAAGCAACCATTTCTTCCTTTGTGATCGAACTACGGCTTCTGAGCATCTCTGTGATTTCGTTCCTCTACGAGTGCACCTACCTCGTGTGGTTCTTCTGGGGAACCCGGCTGCTGAACGACGGAATGCTCTCCTCGTCGATTGTCTCCTTTCTGTGGATGTTCGACTGCGGCCTGTTCTCCATCGCTACGATTCTGATCAACGGATCGATTCGCAAAAAAGTGAACAAATTGTTTGGAAGAAGGCAGCACGTGAACGTCGTTGATGTAATCTCGAAATTTCACACAAATAGTTGTTAGCGCTAATGAAATAGAACCAGTACATACGATTCAATTATCACAATTGCCTGCGTAGTTATGGCACTAACATCACCGGGGGGTCATTCAGTGCCAAATGCGTAGGTTGTCCCTGTCATGGCGCTACGCTAGGCTTTGTACTAAACCGATCATACCGAAACCGTCTCAGTGTTTTAGCCTTGTTTTTGGCTTAACAACCTTCGTAGAGACAATTATGCTTTGTGTGAGTTGGTTGTGTGTGGATGACGCATACCGTAGTCACAAATCAGTCATGGGTATGTTCAGCTCCCATTCACCTGATCAAAGCAATATGTTGATTGCCAGAAGGCCACAGGGAGTTCAACTGGTTTTATTCATTTTAAACCAAAGTACATTTTAAGTCAAAGTATGCCAGAGCCAATCAGTGAACAGATTAAAGCATATGGTGTGTAATCGCTGAAACCTATACCTATAGAGCTTGTTTTTAGCAAAAGGACAATTGTGTTTACGACTGCAAAGGACATACAGACCCGTTCTTTACAAACATAACGATTCTAGTCGGTGTAGTATGGTCACTTTTCCTTTCTGGACAACAATCATTTGCGTACTTCCTTATCTAATTGATGAGTATGGAAGGAAGCGCTAGTTCGTTCAAAAAAGCTTTTAAATGCGCTTCTCTTCCTTATTACGGTATGTTTGAGTGCTTTTCTCTCCACAACCGGATCTATTTAAGTCATTCTCGCACGACCATTTTGACTTACAAAAGCTATTAAAAAGAAAGAATTTTGTTGTTGAAAACAGCTCGTGAAAATCAATGAACTTGGCGCCAACTAGACGCCGGACATCTTGGCTCCAAGAATCTGGTACCTGACTAACTTTGCCTAATCCAAGTCGGTGTGGCCAAGATGATACGTTTCGAAAGCATCAAACAAAACACGTAAGTTGGACATTTGAATCGGTTTATGCTAGATTGAAATTAGCCGATGAGATGAACAACTGTTCACAATTGAGTGGTTCTCGCGTCAGTATTTGCCTGTTCTTGTTGCTTCTCAGCCCAGATTGCCGTTCGCACCCTTGTCAACAGCCAGAATCCAATATTGCTGACTAGGAGACCGCCTGCGATAATGTAGAAGATTGTTTTCCACTACAATTTTCGCTTAAATGAATTCATGTAGCGTAGCACTTACTCCAATTTTTTCGTTTTCCGGAGCTAGCGTTGACACTAACAGAGGTAGAATGATTGCAACGAGGCCGATCTCCATGGAGACAATCATGGTCAGAACGTGACTGTGCTTCTTCGCGACAGTCTGACACGCGCTGAACAGACCGACGTTGTGCAGACCACTGAAGAGGACAACAAAGGTGAAGATCAGTTCTGCCAAGATTGGATGTCCCGCAGATAGGAGAGTCAGGAGCAGAAAGCAGATCGTCATCCCAGCTTGAGCGACGGTTGTGAAAACCATGATCTTCGGGTGGTCGGCTACACAACGGATCCTGTCGAGGAGCATGCCGCCAATGTTCTTAGCGCCAATGCAGAGGAGGAACGGTAGAGCAGCGAGAAATCCAGTTGATGCGACGTTGAAATCGAGGACCTGAAAAACAGTTCTAGTTACGTCATGAGCTACGCCAAAAGCAGTCAGTGAATTTAGGCATCCCTAATTACAGTACTCATGGCCTGGACAAACAACTTTACCTTATTCATATACGTAGGTCCGTACATCAAAAACATCTGATGTCCCAGAGCGTCGCCAAAAGCTGCAATCCATAATCCCCAGACAGAGAGGGACGTAAAAATCGCTCTATAAGGAACCTCCGCTCTATTGCTGTGGCTCTTCTGGTGTCTTTCTGACTGCTGCTTCACCTTGTCGGGTATGAACCTCAATTGGTGGCTGTAAACTCGCCTAACAAACTGCGTTTACCTGTTGCTCAGCGGATCATCGGAGAAGACAGCGTAGAAGGCAATGAAACTCATTATTGTCAACGAGCCAAAAAGATAGTATACTGTAGGCCAATCACAGGAGTTGGAGCAGAAGAGAGCAGCGAGAGTCATTGCTAGGACTGGAGCTACCTGATAGCAACTGCTCAGAACAGCAATAAAACTGGATTTTTCGTCATTTCTAGACCACGTGTGTGGTATCGATCCTAGGGCCGCAAATACTGTAGGTACTCCAAAGCCCTAAACAGAGTTTAGACTTGTTTAGAGCAGTTTTCACCTGTAAAAATCGTAAAATAACCATGAATGCGACATTGTCATAGCCAAACGGAGCAATGAGAGTTGCTAGACCTGATATGAGGCCAAACATTGTGAAAGTGAGCTTCAGGCCATGTTTCTCAATCATTTTGATGATGGGGAATATTCCGAGGAGGCGCCCAATTGATAGCGAAGAGAAAATCCAACTTTCTTCGGTGGGTGTGAAGAGTGTCTCTATAACAAAGATGAAGCTGGTTATTCTGAATTTGACCCACCGTTGGACCGATTTTCTGGTTTAATGCAGATGACCGTAAAATGGAAAAGTAAAGTATTTGCAAGGAGAAACGAAGTGCAGGCGAGGGAGAGCGACAAAATCACATGGCGCAGCATCAGCATCGCAAAGCAGATTTGACAATGAGTGGATGATCCTTCTGTGCGCTGGTCGTTTGGTTTGCGCTCCCCTGGGATTAGCGCAGATTTAGCCGCTTTTGCAAGATATCGCAAAAAGTGGTGTTAGTTCGCACATATGGAGGAGAATCGTCAGTTTTTAAGCAGAAAATTGGTATGTTTTCGTGCTCGTAACGGTTGTTAACGATCGCCCGTGAAGAGCCATAATTCCCTGGCCGTGTTTCTGCGTTTTTCAAGACTTGGATAAAGTCATTTGCCAACAGATGAAAGCGGAATTCGTTAACAGACAAAAATAGTTGCTACGATGCCAGACAAAGCTTCGTAGCGCGCTTTGGTCAAGGGTTTCTGCGTTTTCCAAGACTCAGATAAACTCATTTTATAACAAGGCATCATTTGTACAGACAAATTGTAAAGAAAACCAATAAAATCAATATCCCGGAGCAGTTCTGGGCAGCGGACAGTGACTGCAGCCTCCGCGAAATCCACTTTCGCCAAGTTGGCCAGCCGCACCAGACTCTCCATTGCGTCCTTGAGCTCCAGGTTGTCCAGCGTCGCCTGTGGGTCCAGCTTGGCCGGGCTGACCTGGGTTTCCGCTGTTTCCAGACTGACCATCGAGTCCAGGAGGACCAGGAGGTCCGTGCGGTCCAGGAGCGCCTTGAGGACCATCGACATCGATGAGAGTTCCAGGACGTCCAGCCGGTCCCTGTTGTCCAGGATATCCAATTGATCCTTTAGGTCCTTCAGGACCTGGCTGACCAGGCTGGCCTGGTGAGCCAGTTTGGCCGTGAGCGGCAGGGGCGCCATTGCGACCAGGAACACCTTTGGCGCCAGGATTTCCAGAGGGACCGGGCGGTCCAGCCGGGCATTCAAAGCAGAAGTCGTTCTCATTGGGGATCTGGTCAGGTTGAGCGTCGAGTCCTGGGCTGCCAGGTGCTCCCGGAGCTCCATCTCGTCCATGAGGTCCGTCAGGACCAGTTTCTCCTTGAGGACCAACGGCGCCATGGCCGCAGCTGCATTTCTTGTGGTGCGCTTCACGAGTTTCACGCCTAAAACGATCAAATTATCCAATATTAGCCAAAGAAGTGCAACTTACAGTCTAATTCCATTGACCAGGCGACTCGTGTCCAGTTGATCCTTCAGAAGTCGCGTCCGCGCGTTGCAGAAGTGAACTTCCTCCTGCAGAGTCGCCTGCGAGTGAATCGCATAGGTGTAGAGCATCGGAATGACGACAATCGCGGTCAGCGTGGCTACCGTACTCACCGCAATGCCACAGAAAGCATACTTGCGGACGGTCTGGGCTTCTGCGAGGCTCACTTCCATGGCTAATGGTGTGATGAATTGGAGTGAGCCAGCCAGAGCTACTTTTATAGGCGGACAGCGGAATGCGAGGAAAATGCAACATGGCGGACACGGAAGCCGCAGAACCGGTTTCGCTGTGAGTGCATTAGACGCGCGCACGTCTAGACTGCAAAGTGCATTGTATGTTCGCGCAGGCGAATCAACAGAAAAACAGACGTTTACGTAAGAACGCGCGGTGTATTCAGGAGTTTTACCCCCCGTGGGTAAATGGCCAACGGCAATTTGACGATAAGCCGATCTGTTAATGAACTACTACGACACGACAAGTGAGCCGTTACACTAGCGCGACTAGCGGGGATTACGGGTTGTTCTCGTGTGAGTGGGATTTGGTGTTTTGAAAAGAACAAAGGTGGCAAGCCTTGCTGCTGTACAATCAGTCGTTTCAGTCTAGACAAGTGTTGTTGCTCATGTCGGGAGAGAGAGACGAGACGACCTGGCAGCGGTAGGTTGAGAACTAGCCGCCGCCGGAATGTTCTGCTGCAATTTCGACGTAATTTTGCGCAAAGCTTGAATCACTAAATATGCTGCAAAGCCAACTACGCAAACCCTGCGGCAGCTGCCTAGGTCTAAGCCAGAGCCAGCTATGGTAAGGTTAGCTTAGAACGGAGCCAAAGTTGGTCTAAAGATACCTGGTTAACTGTGATATGACGGTGGCGAGTTGGCGACTATGCGTGGGGTTTTGCATTGAAACAGAAACGACCAAATGAAAGGAAATGATTGAAGCTCGTCGCGTGCGACGTTTTGCGTCGAATGCGTCAACTGCAGACGGGAGACCTCAAATTTGTGTAATTACACATTGAATTAAGCAACAATAGACGCCGCGACTCCTCAGCACTTTTTGTTTTGCGCGAACGACTTTGTTTTGCGTCGGGAAAACGCCGTTTGCCGTTTGGAAAATTCAACTATGTCCGCATTGTTTGCGTTCCATTGACATCTTGCCACTCGGTCTGAGTCTTCTGCATCATGATTGCGGAAGTGGCAATTGTGCAATTCTCGTTCATGTTCCTGTTTGCTCTCGTCTGCATGGCAACACTTTTAACAATCTTCTCACAATCACGTCCCGCAATGATCTACCGTAACCAGCCGTCGCTAGCTGTGCTTCTCTTCACGAATTTCGCATCAGCTGCGTCGATTATGCCCTTCGCTGTGCTGTGGATGTTCTTTTGCCTCGGAATCATAGGTAATCAAGTCAATTGGGCTCAATGAAACGTCGCCGTTCAGATCGTTCCATCAACAACGAGGCGATACTGGTCATAAGCGGTGTTGTTGCCCATAATTTCAACATTGTCTACGACTGCGTCACTACGGGAGTCTTTCTCCAACGCAACTGCTACTTGGCGTTTCCGCTGCGCCATCCGCGACACGCAAACAAGGCTGTCGGACGGATCGTGGCGGTGACCGTACTGATTGAGGCGGTCTTACTGACGATCTCGAATACGTCGAGTTTGGGTTATCAGAAGGAATTGCAGCAGAGTAAGGGTGTGATTGATTCGAATAAGCCTAAGCCTAAGAAAAATTCACTTTGATTTGCTTCGAGGTGTTTGCGTTGCAGTAGAACTAAAAAAAGATCGTCAAACGAAGCGCACACGTGAACTTTCAGCGGTTACATCACATTGTGGAGTCTAAGCAGTGATGTTTGAAGTGCTAATCGAACTACCTCAGCTGCACAATCCATGCGAATGTAGCCAAACAGCGCCTCCTGATTCCAAACCCATTGCAGACTGTTTCTCCTTCAACTGCATCCTCCTTCCGAAATCGATCGCTCGACTCTGCAATCTGACCGTCAAATGTGTCTCTTCGGTGGTCAACGTCACTCTCGGCATCATGTTCATCGTTCTGTTGAAGAAGAGAAAGCTTCAAATCATACGCCTGAGCGAAAAGAAGGCGAGAGAGGCCGCGCAATGAAATTGGGGTTAATCTCAACTTTCAGGTCAATCGCTTCTTGATGTACACTTTCATCTGGCGTTGCATCTTCGAGACGGCGCCGTTCTTTGTCGATCTCTTCTCAACGTTAGTTGTAAGTCATCTGCATAGATGATTTCATTTGACCTATGCATATTTTCAGCTTCGCATCAACCTCGGTGTCTATCTCGGAGCATACGGTAGCCAAGAATGGGCGCTCGACATCTGCAGCATCTCCATATCCTACTATCTCATTTTGGTCAAAAACCGAAAACGACTTCAGAACTGTTTCAATCAACAAATCCCCAACACAATTGAATTTCACAATTAATGGTTGCAAATGGAAGTAATGAAAAAAGCAACGAACGCCTTACAACTCAATTAACACTGTCCATCTAGGACGATCCAACAAGCACGGTTATAACCCTCGAAGGCCACGATGGAGTCTCACAAGTCCAAGTCCAGGACTGCCTCGAAGGCCACGAAGGAGTCTCATAAGTCAATCATGAGTGACAAGAACGTTTCCTGGAAGGTAAGCTTGAAAGTTAAACTCAATCGTTGCATCATTTAATTTTATTTCAGGATGTCAACGACGGAAATTCTTCTTTTTGGGAATCATCGAAGTCGAAGACTGCAACGAAGGAGTCTCTCAAGTCAATCATGAGTGACAAGAACGTTTCCTGGAAGCAGAAGCCGACCTTACCCGTCGATGTAAATGACTCGCGTTCCAACAACAGCTCGTCTGCCAGCGGACATTTTCCTTTTCGGATGGTAATTTATCAATTAATCGTTCTTGTTTATTTTATCTTTTTTTATAGATTCCTCCTCATGCGAACCTCGTTGTGAAAAAGATGGCCGATGTCAACGTGATTCTCCTGGGCGAAAGCGGAGTTGGAAAGTCGACATGGATCAACTCAATTCTGAACTACCTCGGTCGCAGATCCTTCGATGATGCACTCAACAGGAAGAAACTGTTCACACCCTACAAGACTGTCATGGACCGAGGAAATAGGAAGCTTCTCGTTGACTATGAAACTTCGAAGATTCGTTACAAGCCGCGGTCCTACGCTTTCCAACGAAATGGCCATGTCTACCACTTTGTCGATGGACCCAGCGTTTCTACATCGTTCGGACCTTTGAAGGATCGCCGAAACATGGATCAGCTGCTCCAGGTGTTTGCTTCGTTCGACCACGTCAACGCAATCTGTTTCCTCATCGAAGCCGGCAGTCAGCAGCTTAGCGATGCTTTCCGCTTCTGCTTTGGA